>VDFB02208699.1:0-12943 GCA_007258455.2 Sequoia sempervirens | reverse complement strand
TGGAAGATAGCTTTTAAGACAAATGATGGTTTGTATGAGTGGAAAGTGATGCCATTTGGCCTCTCAAATTCCCCTAGCAAGTTCATGAGCCCAATGAATGAGGTGCTTAAGGATTTCACAGGGATTTTTGTGGTAGTCTATTTGGATGACATACTAATTTTCAGTAAGACAGCAGAAGAACATTTGAAACATGTGGAGATGGTTCTCAAAAGGTTGCAAGAAGAACAATTGGCAATCAACCTCAAGAAGTGTGAGTTCTTCAAGCGTGAGTTTCAGGTATCTAGGCTTTGTAGTATCTCCATGAACGCTGGAAGATGGATCCAAGCAAGGTGGAAGCCATCCTAAACTAGCCTACACCAACCACAGCAACAGAGGTAAGGAGCTTTCATGGTTTAGCTCAGTTTTATAGGAAATTCATCAGGAATTTTAGTGGTATATGTGCACCAGTTCTAGATACTATCAAGGGTGGTCTAAAAACAAAGTTTAAGTGTACTCAAGAGGCTGATAAAGGGTTTGAAAAATTGAAACAAGAAGTGGCAACTCAACCAATTTTGTTATTGCCTAGTTTTGATAAGTTGTTCATAGTTGAGTGTGATGCAAGTGGAGTAGCAGTAAGAGGAGTACTTAGTCAAGAAGGTAACTATAGCCTTCTTTAGTGAAAAGCTCAATGAAGCCAAGAAAAAGTACTCTACCTATGATCTTGAGTTATATGCTTTAGTGTAGTCCCTTAGGAAGTGGAGGCATTATTTGTTGCCCAAAGAGTTTGTGGTCTTCATTGATAACTAGGCACTCAGTTACATTAACACCCAAGAGAAGCTGAGTAATAGACATTTGAAATGGATGGAATACATCCAAGCTTTCACTTTTACCATCAAGCACAAGAAGGGACAAATGAATAAGGTGGGCGTGATGCATTTCAAGGCAGAGAATGTTGATGGCAAGGTGAAATACAAATTTAAGATATTGGATTAGAGGAAGTTTCAAAACCTCTATGGTGATGATGAAGACTTAAGCCTACAAGGTATGCTCGATTTTGAGAATCATTTTCATAGTCGTATGTTGAGTATACATTACAAAATGGATCAACAAGTATTTAAGGGTAATCCTGCTATGCGGAACCAAGGATCAATGAGGGTAACCGACCAAGAAAAAGCATAATGGCGCCTTTAGTGGCATTTTGGTATTAACAAACTTTAGAGCTAGTTCAAAGGTTCTATTACTCGCCTAAGTTAGTAAGAGATGTCAGAAAATATGTGGAACAGTGTGTTGTGTGCATGAAAGCTAAGGGAGGAGCTAGCAATGATGGTTTGTATCAACCCCTGCCTATTCCTAATAGACCATGGGAGTGTGTGAGCATGGATTTTGTGGTAGGTCTTCCTAAGACCAAAACTAGTTTTGACAGTGTGTATGTAGTAGTGGATAGATTCAGCAAGATGAGTCACTTCATTCCTTGCAAAACTACCCATGATGCAAGCTACATAGCTCATCTTTTCTTCAAGGAAGTTGTTAGGATCCATGGCTTGCCTCTAAGCATTATTTCTGATAGAGATGTGAAGTTCATGAGTCACTTTTGGAAGACTCTATGGAGCAGATTGGGAACAAATCTATCTTTTGGATCAACTTACCATCCTCAGACCGATGGTCAAACAGAAGTGGTTAACAGAGTGCTAGGTAATCTTTTGAGGTGCTTGACAAAGGAATATGGACAGACATGGGATGTGGTGATTTCTCAAGCTGAGTATGCTTATAATGACAGTGTAAACAGAACTATAGGGAAAAGTCCATTTGAAGTGGTGTATGGGATGCACCCAAGAGGCATATGTGAGCTCAGAGATTTGGAATCCATGGAGAATAGGAATGGACATGCAGAAGACTTCACTCAGACCATGAAGGAGATTCATGAGCAGGTTAAGAAGACAATCACAACAGCAACACAAAAATTGAAAGATAAAGTTGATGTGTCAAGGAGAGATGTGCAATTTGCAGTAGGTGACTATGTTATGGTCCATCTTAACAAATCAAGGTTGCAGAAGGGAATGTCAACCAAAATGCAGATGAAATGAGTGGGACCAGCAAGGTGTTAGCCAAGTATGGGAAGAATGCATACAAGGTAGAACTACCATCAGATTTGGGCATATCTCCACTATTTAATGTTGCTGATTTGATCAGGTATAAGGGGACAGTCAGTGATGAAGTTCAGAATAGTCAATAAATATTTAAGGATATCAATAATATACCCTTTCCTAATCAAGGAAGCCTCAGGTAGAGAAGATCTTGGAGTCCAGGGTGAAGAAGGCTACAAGACACAAGGTATACATGGAGCACCTTGTCAAGTGGAGGAACAAACATGAATCTGAGGCTACCTGGGTTGAGGAAGCTGAATTTAAGAAGCTATGCATTGATCTATCACTTATATCACCTCAAATTCCTTGATCTTTGTGCTGAGAGGGGGAGAATGGTGTAGGAGCACCTGCCAAAGTGCCAAAGTGCAAGCTTATTTTGAAGTTTTTGTTTTAAAATCCTTTTTGTTGTTTTTGGTAGGGTCTTGTGGATCATCTTATTGGTGGTTGGGGACCTTTTGGTTCTTAGGTTAGACGTTGAATAAGTTTGGAGTCCTTTTGTGGTTGTTTCCTAAGCTATAGATAAAAGTTGCAAAACACATTGTGTTTTACAACAACTAGTTTTTGGCCGTTCTTAGGCTCGAAGAAGGAAACCTAACCA
Source organism: Sequoia sempervirens (assembly GCA_007258455.2). Classification (NCBI taxonomy): domain Eukaryota; kingdom Viridiplantae; phylum Streptophyta; class Pinopsida; order Cupressales; family Cupressaceae; genus Sequoia; species Sequoia sempervirens. The sequence goes on along the minus strand of VDFB02208699.1, from coordinate 10,222 downwards.
TTTACAAGCATTGTAAAAGGTATCTCTCGACCTTAGATGAAGGTTGGAAGCATTGGGAACATTGGAAGATATATGAAAATAATAAAAATATAGTGATTTGTGTGTGAAAAGTTATGTTTTCCTATTCTTGTCTGCATGACTGCTGCTAAATGGATTAGAGGAGGCTTTTTGTAGGGTTGATAGCATGTAGTGAGGCCTCTAATATTTTTTTTTTGGCACATTAAACTATTTTTCTCATCGCTTTCATCTATTTTGTAAATACTGTGTTTTTCTCCATTTTGCTATTTTGACTGGTAAATCTCAGAAAAATGGAGTTTTAGGTTGTTTTATGTCCCTACCAAGAAGTATGTGTGTTGTGGAAACAAGGATAAACTCCATTATTGTACATAATGTAAACATATGGGTCAGTAAGGGTTCAAGAAGCATGCTAGAAGGCTGTTCCTAGGCGAGCTTGTAAGCATGGCAAGGAAAGACAGTCAAAGACAAAACCCTAACATAGCAGGGGTGTGATATATTTAACATTCAAAGATGTATGGTGAATGTAGGAAGCTTTGAGAAGGCATGGGAAAGAAGACAAAAGTTTCATTAGTGCATTTGAGGTTGGAACAAAGCAAAACAGACCAAGAAATGTCAAAAAAACCCTAGTTTCTTGTAAAATCTGTGTTCTACCTGTGTACGGACAGAGAGGGGCCCAAACTTTAAAAATCTTTTAGTGTTTGGAATTTGAGCCAGGGTGTCAGAAGGGAGTTTGTCCTAACTAGTTGCAAGAGAGGAGTTCTAACCAGTTTTCTTGTTCAAGGAGGCCTAAAAGGGGCTCAAGGCTTGTAGCCCTGCCCAAACCCTAAAACAAGAATTTTGTGTTAGCGATGGAGAATCAGAACAAGGAGGTTGATCAGGATCTTTTATAAGATGGTTTTGAAGCCATGGAAGCTTTATACACCCCTGCATCAAGTTGGGAGGCATTTGGAGTATCAACTAGTCTTTAGGGGGAATAAGGGCTAGTGAGTGAACAAGAGGAAGAGCACCAAGATTTGGTTGGTTGAAGGCATTGTAGATGATAGGGACAGGGTTGGAAAATGAACCAGGGGTGCATAAATAGTAGAGGACCTACAAGTTGAGTGGTGGAGGAAGTGACACCAAGGGGTTACCAAAGGTGAGACCCGAAGCATTGAGATTGTGATTGTCTCAATCCAACCTTATCCCTATCAATAATTTTAAAAAGGGATCCACAATAGCCTCCCAAATCAATATGGTGTGTTGAAGTTGGGCTTCTTACATTAGAAAAATAAAAACATATTAAACATAGAAAATAGCTATAAGAGTTAGTTACACTTGTTGACCAACTTATGATGTATGTTACAACACATCATAATACTTCTTTGAATGGAGATAGTGAAGCCAAAATGGAATGCCTAAGTTAGTGAGTGGATTATGACATGCTTGTGAAAGGTGGAAGAAATATGCAACTTTAAGCCTTTGAGCTTATCTTGGTATTTGGGTGTTGGTTTTGTAATTAGGTATTTGGGTACCACTATTTTGGGTGGTTTTAACTCGTGATTTTGCAATTACCGTTTGATGGTTTGGTGTACTACTCTTTATAAGATGGTTGAAATGGAGAAATTGGAAGTGATTTTGTAGTACTATTAAGTTTCCAAAATTACTCTACATCTCTAGTTGGTAATGCTCCTATAAACACTTGCTTTGTAAATTTATTGTAAGGTTTGTGTTTAGATTATTGAATAATATATTGGACTATTTTGAAATATATTATATAACTATGTTTAAATTACCGAATAATATGGTATTAATTATGTTTATGTCTCTTTTTTGTAATTATAAAGATCTAAAATTTGCACATTATTCTCCTCTAAGATTGGTTTACAAAGTATTTTCATGTACCTTTCTTCTTTTCATTTGGCATCAAAGACTAATCAATTTGGATTCCAGGTGTTGAGAAGAGGATATTTTGTACTTGCAATGAGGGAAATTGACTCTTACAAAAGGAGAATAAACTTCCTTTGAGAGTAAATTTCGCTTATTACACTAGGATGAATCAAAAGCTTTAAACCTATTTAAAATTGCGTTGATTATCCTTTTCTAGAAATAAGGTTTTTGAATGAAAAGATGACAATAACTAAGATGCTTAAATAGAATAAACTTGGGAAAATATCTAAAAATAGAAAAAAAAACTTTCTAACAATAAAAATAGAAAACATAGAAAATGGAGAACTTGGAGTTGAAAGGAGGAAGTCATCAATCAGGATGCCAATGTGTGTCACATTGTTGTCTGTACGAACAATGAATAGAAAACACCCAAAAAGCATGAAAACCCAACTTTGGAATTCAACTAACTTGCAAGACCAAAAATAGAAAACACACAAGCAAATATTGTACAATAAAAATACAAGCAAATAAACTAAATAATAAGAACTAAATGATTTAATAAAAGGAATGAGAAATAAACAAGCACTTACAAACCTCTATGTGGTTGAGTTCTCTCAAAATGCCTACAAGAACAAAGAAAGGAAAAAATTGTTTGGGTTTATTTGGGGATTTTCCTTAGTTAAATCCATGTTTTGGTATTTCTACATCTACAATAGCCAAGATAGAGAAATATAAATAAAATAGTGTGTGTATGCTCCTATCCCAAGTGTGTCTGGGATTTGTCAAAGCTATGATGTGCATTAGTGTAACTAAAATGAAAGAGTGTGGATATGATAATCCTAAGGTGCTCAAGGGCACAAGAAAAGAAATGCTTGCAATAATAACAAATAAAAGAGCAATATTACATGAGAGGCTTAAGAAAACTAAAGAGGGTAGGAAAATTAAAAAGAATATTGTTGGTGTTGTCAAAAATCTTGATAGTGTTGTGAGAGATCTTGAGAGAGAGAAAGAGCTTATCCAAATGAAAAGATAGTTTTTTAAATGAGAAGAGAAGGGAAGAGGAAGAGGCTAATGAGCCATTTAGAATACTTTTGAGTCACTTTCACTGACTTGGGAAGGTAACAAGTGAAAAAAATACTCATAAATAACCTTCAAACGAAAAATTCACAAGACGATGGTATGACATGTGGAAGTCCACACGAAGTGCTAGTGTCGTAGACAATTTATGCTAAAAAATAATGGGAGAATAAAAAAACATAGAGAACACAAAAGTGAAATGAAAAAGTGACCACAAGAAAGGAGGACTTAACACCTTGAGAAGGAGAAATGTTGATGCAAGGGTTGAAATGAACCTACAAAAAGATAAGGGAATGGACACTAAAATTTGGCACAAAACATAAGTGAAATTGCAAGGATATGCAATTTTTGACATTACAGTACTAATATTTATTCATTTGAGTAGGATTCTGCACAAAAGGGTTTGCTCTCATTGTAGGAAGATATGGCAAGAACATCAAAGAGAAATGGAGAAGTTTTAAGGGATAAAATTAGAGCTTTGGAAGTTTTATATGGATGATATGCTTGTGGATAGAGATATGTGGTCTCTAGTATTTGGATCTAAACCTACTACTATGTCACTAAAATACAAAGAATTAATAAAAAATTTAAGGGTCTCATTAGACTCTATTTAGACAATTCAATATTTTGAATGCACATGAAGAGACCATCTCATAACTTATTTGGGATAAACTGAGATATTTGTATCAAGATAAATCTCTAGTTAACAAATACTTTTTGAGAAGGAAGTTGTATACTCTCAAGATTGAGGATAGTGGCTTTGTTACTCAATTGCACTCCATTGGAGTAAAAATAGAGGAGGATCATTGTATGACTTTGTTGTATTCTTTGTTAGATTCATGGGATCGGTGCCTTGTTATCTCTATTGGGAATACTAACACCAAGTTGAAAATAGGTGAGGAGATGGCATCATTGCTTTCTAGAAGTTGTAAAGAAATACTTTAAAATTTTCCAAGGATCCCCTAGTTCTTCATGGTAGAAAAAAATAAAAAGGCAAGAAGAAGGAAAAAACTAAGCAAGTCTAGATCTAAATCCCATGGGAGATCTAAATCTCCTAGTAAGTTCAAGGAAAAATATTGGAACTATTGCAAGATTGACCATTATGGAAGAGATTGTAAGTAGGAGAAGAAATATTTATTGGGTTTGAGAAGTCCTTCTCGAATGATCTAGTGATGCCTTTGTCACAGCCTTGGCTACACACACATTAGAAGGTGTGTGGTTGATTTTAACTTTGGTGCATACTTTCATATGATCTCACATTAGTTTTGGTTTATAAAATATGAAGAATATTATAGTGGGAAAATGTAACTGGGAGATGATTCTCATCTAAATATTGTTAGCTATGGAAGATTCCTAATTCAATTCAATGATGGATGAGTGGTGTGGATCAATAGTGTAGTGCATATTCCTAGTTTAGCATGGAACCTACTTTTTGTAAGTAAATTGAATGATTCAAACGTACATGCTATTTTCTTGATTGGAGGATGTAGATGGTGAGATGAGCTATGGTAATTTCTAAGGGTGTTTGAAGATACTCTATTTCAGTTAGATGCATGCATAGTTTAGTACAATAGTTTTTATATTCCTATATCAAAGCGATCTATAAAATATTTATCTTCACAATTAAAAACAATAGAAAAAAGGAGTGTTGTATCCACTATTGAGGGTTGGGTGCTAATTCTTTATATAATAATCTTCTTGAAGAGAAAATGATGATATGGCACCAAAGGTTGAATCAAAACGGTGAAAAGAGTCCAAAGGTTTTGAAAAACAAAAGTTGTGTTGAGGGGCTAAACTATTGTAAACTTGAGTTTGATTTTTGCAAACATTGCATGTTTATAGAAAATAAAATGTGTACATTTTTATTCAAGTTCTTGTAAATCTTTAAGGGTATTGAACTTGATACTTTCTATATTTTTGGTCATATTAATGTTCCTTCAATTTTGAAATATGTTTGTTGTGTTTTGTTAATTGATGATTACATTAGGACATGGGTATGATTCCTTAGGAGTAAATATGAAGTCTTAAGCTATTTTAAAGAGTTTAAAGCTCTTGTAGAGAATTATATTGTTAAGAAGATTAATATTTTGGGGATTGATAATGGTAGTGAGTTTATTAAGTAGATTATGATAGATTTTGCAAAGATCATGGAATAGGACATAAGGTAATTCTATGCACCCCTCAAAAAAATGGGGTTGTAGAAAGAATGAACATGACATTGATGGAGAGGGCTAGGAGTATGTTTATTGGAGCCAACTTGGAATAATTTTTTTTGATAGAAATAGTTGTTACCCCTTGTTACCTAGTAAATAGCTCTCCTATATTATTTCTTGTTGATAAGAAACCTATGGAGGTGTGGTCGGGAAAAATCTCTTCATTGGAACATCTTAGAGTTTTTGGTTGAGTCATATGGTCATGTGCCTAGAGAGAAGAGGTCAAAGTTAGAGAACAATGATCTAAAATGTATCTTCATTGGTTATGCTATTGGTGTGAAAGGATGTGTGATCCCACAATAGTGTGTCCCACTTTTGGCCAAAATGGGATATTGAAATCAAAATTTTAATAAAATTTTCATCATCTATCACCTATAGCAATTAAACCATTAAAAATTTGAATTTGATGTGAATTAGTGATTTTGGATTTCTTGTGTAAATCTAAATATACATTTAAAAAAGAAAGAAAATTAATTTGTTATTTTTTAAAATAATTTTTAATAGTTAATAGTAATTTCAAAAAGTGATATTTATTTCATAACAAATAATTTTCTTACAAAAAGATAAAATTATAAATTATCAAATTTATAGATTATTAACACCAATATCTAGTCCATACATATTTTTTCATAATTAAATATTCAAAATTAAACTTTTTGGAAAGTTTACTTTGAGAACTATGATCTTGCAAATTATCTTGCCATGTTGATTTTATTTGTTGGTCCAACCCAAGGTTCGAAATATAAAAAATTGAAGATGTTGGTGGAAAAGCCCATCTAAGGACCTTCATTTGAAGGTATCCAAGGATGTTCATTTAAGGTAGCTTCAAACAAAGGTCCCTTGTCCAAATTTAGAAAATAATAAATAATAAATACCATTATTCATCTAATACTTTCTAAAAAAGAAATAAAAAAAAAAATTGTTCAAATAAAAACTTTCGAATGAAGGTGTTCGCTAGAAATTTGTTCTCCCCATCCATGCAAATTTTTAATGTTTCATAAATGGGACACAGTATTGCGGATCTACTTAGTATTGCTTTGGGATCCTTTAGCCAAGAGAGTTTTGTATAGTAGAAGTGCTATCTTTAGTCATGGGTAGGTTCACTCAAGGTAGATTCAAATGAAGGTCCCTTATCTAACTTTAGAAAATTAAAAAATTGAATCACATCATCCATCTAATGTTTTTTTAAAAATTATAAAAAATCACCTTTGTTCGAAGAAAAACCTTCAAATGAAGATGTTTGCTAAATTTATTCTCCCCATCCATGCAAATTTCTAATGTTCCACAAGTGGAAAAAACTATTGTGGGTCTACTCAAGTACAAGCTTTGGGATCCTTTGGCCAAGATAGTTTTTGTATAGTAGAAGTGTTATCTTCAGTCATTCAACTTGATCCATTCAACAATTACTTGTTTGTGAGCAATGGTTTTGTGCCTGTCATTATTAAATGTCACTCCCTCATACAAATTTACAAGGACTTAGATTCTTGTACTTAGAAAACTTATTTACATGGATGATGCTATAAACTATAGACAAATTATGATAGAAAAATAAATTACATTAACTATTGAAATATTTTAGTCTTCTAAATTTTTATGATAGCCACAAAACCTATACATGCAAGTTTTTTCTAATGCCAAATGATGGAATGGCCATTAATACTATGGCCTACCATTAAAAACAAGCTCCCATTTAGACACACTCTTGTCCAAGGAATCTCTAAGTCATTTAATACTCTTGGGAGATTTAAATACCAACCTTTGTGGACCACTAACTAATAGGTAAAGCATGTAGAATGGTAATGAGCAAAGTAACTAATTGCAATGTGGGAGAATAAGCAAGGTGAAGCATATACACACAACAAGAATTAACAAATGAAATTTATCTAAATGATTTGTTGGCATAGGGGATTAGGGCTATCAAAATGTATAAGATTATATGTCTTCAACAAATTATCATGCAAACAATCATATAGGTGCCCTTTGTATTTTGAGTTGTTCAATCTCACTGCATATTGCTAAGCATGTTGATTCAAGTTCTCAATAGTTTGACAATCAACATAGGTCAAGAAGCTAATATACCATTCAAAAAAATCATTATGTAATTATTTCTAGAATATTTTTAAAAAGACTATAAAATAATGTGAAAAATGCATAAATAATTTCATTTCTTTCAAAGACTGGGCACATAACTTAATACTAAGTAATGACCAACCATAGCAATGGAATTTGTGTGTGTGTGTGTGCAAACTATCGATAGAAAAAAAAATTCATTAGTTCAATTCATACAAATCAATGAATAAGCAAAATTCAAGATACAAGGATCACAATTATCAACCATCTTTGTACATAGTTGAGCATCAAAGTATCTCCCATCTTAGCAACACACCTTAGACAATAGTTTCTTATAAGGACAGATGGTCAAATTGGGATCCAAACACATAAATTATGCATAACAACATCATCAATATTAAATGTCAATTGTCTCTAGGTTAGTACACAATAATAATACAATCCAATACAACTATAATACCCTTCCTTCAAATTCACATAAATGATCCAATATCGAGGTTCTTATACTTAAGAGGCAAATAGACATCTTGTAATCATATAAAGCCTTTACTCCCAAATCCAAAGTAGATTACCAGAAGTACCAATTTGAAACATTAGAGATATGTTTAGTAAAGTATGGTACAAGTGCCACTAATGAAGTCCTCGTCACTTACATTATTATGCAACTGCAAGCAAATGCTCCTATTACATGTATTTTACTCTTCATTCATATTACAAGTTGATGTTACCATTAGAGATTTGACCTAGACCTCTTTACCACCTTGTTTCATCTAAAGTCTCAACATAAAGATATAATGAACTCAAGGTAAGATCCTATTTTATCTTTTACCTTTCTCTACTCAAAATTCCAAACACTTAGGACATACAAATAATTAACCCATGATTATGGTAAATTCTTGGTTCATTAATTTCTCATAATTCGAACTTTCACATACCAAATATTTTAACACTCAAGTTCTTGAACACCATACTAGATATTAGTTACCTCTAAATTTTGATTCTCAAATGCTTATAAAGCATGTTTTCATTTCATTTAGTACCATTTATATTGTGACCCAAATTATACAAACAACCTTACCAAAACCCTCATCATCCTTACACTTGCTAACAAAATTGCATTACAATTTAAGAACAAGAAAAGATACTAATCAGTTTATTGATTATCCAACCTTTCACACATAAGAATATATCATCTTGAGTTCAAAAGAAAAGAAAAAAGAGGATAATACCCCAAAATTTCACATAAAGTGGCATATAAAAGCCATAAATTGAGGCCTTGAGAGATCTAAACATTATAAGGGCAGGACATTAAATGATTTTAGATATAAGAAAGAAAATAGCAAATGCTAAGCCAAATCAGCTTATTGCAAGGGGCGGAGGATGTCACATCCACGCTAGACATTGCACGAGGTAAAACAAATTAAAAAAGTTTAAAAGGTCATTGAAAATAATAAAACTTGCATTGATTGAAAGGAGGCTAGAAGAGGATGAGGGAGTATGGCACAGGTATGGGTGGCTTGAAACATGGTATGGATCCCCATCTCTCCATAAATTGATCGGACAAAGAGTTTAGGCGTCTGTCAAAGCATAAAGGATAGAAGAATTTCATTAAGAAAAGAGGAGAGGGCTTTAGAAAATTTGAAGCAAGCAAGTAAAAGACTAGAGTCGACAACCTTTATCAGCATCCTCCTTGTTGATGAGAAAATGATAGATTCGAAAAGGGTATGTAGGTCCATCAAAGCATGTAGGTTCATTAAGGAAGATCCTCAGGGGAGAGCATCAAGAATATGTAAAAATATGGGATAGCTACAAAAGACAAAAAAGAATGCCACCAATCCAAATGTTGACCCTTATACGAGAGGAATGAAGGAAGCAAGCCTTGTGTGGTATAGATAAGTGAGCCCCTAAGCACCATTTTTAATGTGCAATGAAAAGGTGGACATTTTATAGAGAAAAGGGTATTCAAGAAAACGGAACATAAGATTTTAATGTTTAAATGAGAAGTTAAATATACTCTTCTTTCACAATTAACAAAATATTCACTTTTATAATTGAAAAGATTGATCTAGGATGGTTATGGGAAATTTAGGTGATGATTTATTTGTAAGCATTCTCATATTAAGCGACATTTCAAATAATAAAAATGACAATCGGTCTTCCCTTACACATGATAAAATTGTATGCAAAAGGTAAAAGCTTAAAGAAAGCATGTGAACTATTTGAAAAAATGCTTCCAAGAATTGCAGCCTTTTGTAATGCCACAAGGGTATCGTATGTGTTAGTGTAATTAATATTTAATTACACTTGCATAACTTTAGTTAAGTATATTTTAATTCTTAGGTTAATTATTTTCATCCTTATCTTGTTGAGCTATCTTTTTGCTCAAGATAAGATTAGGGTTATGCATACTTTGCTTTGATAAAGCAAATCATTCTTATGTAATTATGAATTCCTGAATAATATTATTTTGCACATCTTTTTGCAATAGCTTTACTTTTTTCTGATTTTCTCTTCTATGGAACGTTTTTTGGTTTGCATGTCTAATCTTGGTTTCTAACATGGTATCAGAGGCTTGATTTGCAACCCCTTCTCATTTTTTTAGAGAAATACATTGCAGAGCATGTTCGGAGTTCCTCGAGGGTTTCATTCCTTGAACATATTCATGCAACGTTTTGGATCAGATCAGGTTTTCCATTGGATTCAGAGCCCTGGAAAAGGTCAGAAATGGTTTTTATTTCACTGATTTTGGTCATCGTTGAAGAAATCTATGAGGGTTTCAAGTTCGGTGATTTTTTTGAGAGATCTAGGAGTCGCCTAATTTTCTGGGCATTTTGGGAAAATGAACCTCACCGTTGGATTCGCAACGCCCAAAAACCCTTATTTTCATATAAAGTTTGTCCATTTTGAACACAATTATCTGGAGAGGCAAAAACAAATTGGCCCAAGGCCGTACGGCCCTAGGGCACGCTTTACGAGGT
>VDFB02208698.1:0-14306 GCA_007258455.2 Sequoia sempervirens | reverse complement strand
AAAAATCAAAGGCAGTAGATCTTTTGATGCAAGTGAAATGTAGGCAAGCAATTGAAGGCTAGTGAATATTGGGGAAGGATTTTTTATTTTAACACCCTTAATCCCTACTAGATCAGAACAATTAGGCACTAAATTAGGTGCTAAAGAAGGCACTAAAATAGGATCTAAAGTAGGTGCTAAAATAGGCATTACATCATGCGCTAATATGGGCACTAACGTAGACGTTAATCTGGTTGCTAATTTAGGCTTTATTCTGGGCATTACCATAGGCATTAATTTCAGCGCTAATCTTGGCATTAATTTCGACGTTAATATGGGTGCTACACTAGGAATTAATTTTGGCACTAATTTTGGTGCTAATTTGTGCCTGAATTAGTGCCTTCTTGTCCTAGTTGGAACAAAAAACATCAAAAATAGCTCCATACCGAAAAATAGCATCGACTTTTCCAAAAAATTGGAGAAAAATACAAACAGTGGGTGGATGCAAAAATTGAAGCAGAAAAAGGAGCTAATCACAGGGATTTGTTGTAGTGTTGGTATCCTTTTTATCACCCCAAGGTGATTTCATTCCTAAAGAATTCCACATTGTTTTTCCTTGCACAAAAAACATAGTGGAATATGATGCATTTATATCTAGTTTGAAACTAGTAGTACAATGACACATTCAACACTTGCAATTATTTGGAGATTCAAAGTTGGTATTCAAACATGTTAATGATGAGTTCCTTACTAAGGATGGCAAACTTTTTCCCTATAAACACATGGTTGATAGTTTTAAGCAATAATTTTTAGATATATCTTTTGAGCAAGCTCCTCGTATCAATAAAAAAGATGATAATGGAATGGACACCATTGGATCTCTTCTAGATATTCTTGATGAAGTTCATGAGTATCATTTACTTGTAGAAAAACTCCTTATAACTACTTATGATCTTCTAGATTCTTATATGATATGTGACATTGTTGGTCCCAAGATTCCCTAGTATAGTGATATTTTTTCCTATCTCCAAAAATGAACCATCCCTCCCAACATATCATCCACCAAAAATAAATCCCTTATCCAATGCACATATTGTTATACCATCCTTAGTGGAACTCTCTATTTTAGGGGATATGATGGCACTTTTCTTAGATGTATCAACTTGGATGAGGTTGACCTTACACTTCAAAAAGTCCACAATGGAATTTGTGGTGCTCATATGAATGGCATGACCCTAGCTAAGAAGCTCCTTCGCACAAGATATGATTGGCCTACCATGGAATCAAATACATGTCAATATGTAAAGAGATTCCTTTATTGTAAAAAACTTGGAAACCTTATTCAAGCACCCTCACAATCCCTCCACCTATTACCACTCCATGGGCCTTCTCTATATGGGGCCTCAATCTCATTGAAAATATTAATCCCACTTCCTCCAATAGACAAAGTTCATTATTACCTCTACTAAATATTTTACCAAGTGGGTTGAAGCTATTCCACACACTTTCAGTACTACCATCCAAATATCCAAATTCATGACTAACCATCTAATTTATCATTTCAACATACCATATGTTATCATCACAAAAAACGAAAAATCCTTTAAAAAACATGAAGTGCAACCTATGTGAGAAATTCCATATTAAACAAAAAAAATTCACCACTTATTACCCACAAGGAAATAGTCAAGCCAAGGCATACAACAAATAATACCAAAATCCTTAAGAAAACCATCAATGATATTAGTCGTGAGTGGCACCTTTAGCTTAATCCCACCCTTTGGGACTACCACAACAACATTCACACCCCCACTGGTGCCACTCCATATTCACTTATTAATGGTACTAAAATAATCTTCCCAATAGATGTTGAGGTCCCCTCTTTACGTGTTTCTTTGTGTAACCTCATATTAGAAGAGGATTATTGAGAAACATGCTTACATGGGCTAGAACTCCTTGAGGATAATCATCTCTCTACTCTCACTCATCTTAAATCATACCAACATAGGTTGTGTCATGGATCTAACAAACACATTCTTGCTAGAGAGTTTGAGGTTGGAGACATTTTCCTTAAGAAAAATCAAAAGAATACCACCCAAGATAGAGAGAAGAAAGGGAAATTTGAGCCTAACTAGTTGGGTCCATATGTCATTACTGTCGCGTTTGGATCTAGAGCATATATTTTATCCACTCCTCAAGGTCATGAGCTAGATGAGACTATTAGCAATGTCCATCTTGATAATTTCTATGCTTATTCCATTTAGCACCAGTCTCCCAAAAATATAAAAAAATATATCTAAAAGAAAAAGTCCAAAAAAAAATCCTAAAAATAGTAAAAACCACTCTTGTGGTGTGTTGGGAAAGTGACATGATGAAAACCTAGTAAATATGAATCATGTGTAGCAATAAACCACTCTACTCTATGAGCATGTTTCCTTCCATATTATTCCTACCATCACATTTTATTCATCTCATTATATCCCTTACCTTAGATTGTTCAATCAAGTCCCTTACCATCCATCACATTCCAACCATTTTTGCTATCCCATTTGCATACACCCTCCTTCATTAGATTGCTTAACTAACCAACACTTCACCTCATATTCATCCATCCGCCCTCCCCCAACCATCCATTCTACTTCCCTCCATCCTTTCACTTAGCTTTATTCCATATCCATTATATACCCTTTCCTTGATTTTGCACTTAATTGGGGGCATCCCATTGTTAACATTTCCTAGGGAATAGTTGCCATGTATATATCCACTAGGGAATGACCTTTTCATCACCATCTATCATCACATTTCTTCATGATTTAGTCCTTATTTAGAATCTAACCATTATCTGTCCATACCCCATTCATTCCTCCCTTCCACCTATGGCTTTGAGATTTTATTGGCTACCAACTCATTTTTTCTGCATACTTTTGATTTATTGATTTCTTGTCTTTGTCTTTGTCTGTATCAATATGTATCTATTGTTTCTCTATCTTCATCTTTATTTTTTTCTTGTTTGTTGTATCTAGTACTATTGTTCATTATCTCACATTGCCATAGTCACCTTCATAATTCATATGGTGGTGTGCCTATGACAACATGTTTCTTGGCTCACTACATTATTTTCCTCTTTCTATGCTTTGTTTTTTCTTTCATTTTCAATTTGTGTTTGTTTCTGTAGTGTATAAAATTATATTCCTTTTTAGGGATTGGAGGCAATAACTTATAAATTAAATGTAGAAAAATAATGAAAAAATAGTAGATTTATAAAACCTATAAATTATGGACAGTAAAGAAGAACACCAAGATTTAACGTGGTTCACCAAAATCTTGGCTACACCCACCAACAAAGGATCCAAATTATATTAATCTCCTAGAAAATAACCTTTACAATAACATGCAAAGACATGCAACAACTCACATCAACATTTTTCCACTACTGATTTTTACACAGTCTTTGTTGTGTGTACCCGCAACGCTTCCTATGTTTCTCCAACCACTTCTCTGTGACTTTCTACTTTCATTTCTCACGCCCAACAACCATAAATAACCCAAAAAACATGTGGAAAATACCTTCCCATGTATATAGCACCTCATGCAACCAATAACTCATTTCTTTTTGGGTGGTTACTAATTATTTTAACCATTCATACAAGAGTGCAATAAAGCAACAATTATTTAATAAAAAAAATTAATGGTGAATATTTTTACCATCCAAGTTTGATTGTTCTCCATAACACAACAATCTTCCACTTGGAGACTTATTAGACTCCACACCATTCCATCTCCCACTTGGAGATTGATCATAAGACTGCTACACCTGCAACTCATACTGGAAATAAGCACCTTGGACCCTATTGCTTTGTTTTATTGTTAACCTTGAAGACCAATTGAAGCTGAAGAGGAGATCAGCTTCTCCCTTGTTACAGCCTTCATAAACATATCCCCTGTATTGACATTTGTGTGTATCTTTTCTAGCTTTATGTGTCCATCCTCCAATATCGACTGAATAAAATGATATCTCAGTTGTATATATTTTGTTGGATGTTGTGGATATGGTTGCTGATATGTGGTTGTCATTGATGTCAACACTATTAGCATTTGGTGTATTAATTGTTGTATATTTCGAGGATATTGAGAAAATTGTAAGAGAAAGTGTTATGTGTTCCTAGTGGAACTGTGTAGGTCATGATGGTGTCCTATTTTGTACGGTGAAGATTAGTTGATGTGGATTTAAGGGTTTATTGTTGAGTTTATCTAGATCATCTACTAGAAGTTTCAGAAGTCCACGTGAAGTTTTGAGTATGTTGTGGTCTGACAATGTTTTGTGGGTCTCTATCAGTATTCCTGAATGAAGATTGTGTGATTCTGGTTATCTCAGTTATTGTAGATGCTTCTTTGTTGTTTCTTGGTGCTCTCAGATGTCTCTAGATCATTCTCTATCTTTTTGGTGCATCCACATTAATCGGTGAGCTCGTGGATGAAGATATTTTCTTGCGCATGTTCAATTTTTCATGTTTCTGGACGACATGTTGTTGGTAGTATGTTGTGGATCTTCGAGGTGAAATTAATTGAAGTCTTTTCACATTGGAGATGTTAATTTGGGTCTCCACTATGTTGTGGCCAACCTTGGTGGATTCACATTTAAAGTTTATTTGTAAACTTGGGCCGACATTTGCAAATATATTTTATTTTCTTGGCCGACGAAGTAGTGATGGAATCTATTAGTGTAGGTTTTTTATTCCTTATTATAATGTTTTTCCTACATATTTATTTAAGCTTGCTTAGGTTAATAAAGCATGTTTAATTAGGTGAGAGGATTATGAGGTGTCACCTTCCTACATGTGAGCATCCATTAGCTATCTTGGGAAGATACTTTACTATCTTTAGTACGATAGATGGTTGCTCCTCATTGGTCAGTGTTGCCACCTCCTCTCTCTCTCTAGTCTATATAAGCATGCTACCCAACTTGTTTATTCATTCGATATTAGAGATAGTTATCTGATGCTATTTTTCCATTCGAGCATTTCACATCAATCTCTTGGTATCGTTGTTATGTCAAGAAACACTATTTTTCTTACTTCAAGCTCAAACAGGTAGAGCTGAATGAAATTCATCATTGATAGGTATTGAAATTTTCATTGATCTATTTTGAAGTATTCATTGATCATCATAGAAGATCATTTTACATCTGAATATAGTTTTATTGTGCAAGCATTTAAAATAGAAAATTGAGGAAAACTTGCATAGTAATGCTTTTTATTCATCTTTAAAAAATGTTGAATCCCACACAAGCCGTGGAAGTAACTTATTTGATTTTTACAATCAAATAAAGGGTCCATAAGCAAAAGAAAAATATACAACTAAAAATAGAGTAAGCATAGGGTAGAAAGTGATTTGTCATTGCCTGGAATGACGAATCATTGACAAGTTGAGGAATGTTGTGACGCCAGTTGCAGCTCCAGCTCCATTTCCAGTTTCAGCTCCGGTTCCAGCTCTAAAAGCATCTGCAAGAAAGGTAAAGAATGGCGTTAGAGATGGTCTCTAAGCAATGAAAAATAAAATCCTATCATATACCTACGCTACAAATAGAAATATAGAATACAATCGATCAGGCATCCATCAAATGATTACAAAAGTCAAGAGGAAAAACATAATTCAATGGAAGCTTCAGCTTCTTTTATTTTTCTAACATGTTTGTTTCAATGTGCAGAAACAGGTTCATCATGTTTGAGATCATTTCATCAGATATGTGGAGAAAAATGGGCTCCCACAAGGGTTGAGCTCGGCATATCAAGGAGGATACACTCACAAGTTTCATATGAAGTTCATGAGTATTGATAATAGTCATTAAAAGCATCAATGCTGCACTCATCAATTTCATATTCTTTCAGCTCTACTTTATATTTTTACATTATATCTAAGTAAAGTATAGAGCCTCTTTGCATTGAAGAGAAATATAATATTCGATCATTGGAATGTTTTCACGAACTATACCATCGCACAGAAAGATTTGTATACATGCTTACAGTAAAACTTAATAATAACAGAAATTCAATGATCAGGTTATAGTTCACACATCAATTACTATGAGAAGCAACAGAGTTGAATAATCTTTCATTGAATATGACAAAAGTTCATCTCATAAATGGTTCAAGCAAATGAAAGAGGGCAGTCCAACACTTATAGCAAGCATAGTATTTTCAACTGGTAGTTTTCAAGATGTCATAGAGGACAATGTCTATCAAGAAGATTGTGCTATGATCAACAGCAAAGGATGAATCTGGCTGTTGCTAATAGGGTTGAGAGAAGGATCATATTTAGTGGTATCCACATGTATTTTATGGAAAATGATGATCACAGTTGTTACCAATCATTGACATGCTAAACGGAAAATACATGTGAAGTACAGTGGAAATATTATTATACAAAAAGAAGCATCATCATTCAAGGAATAGGTATACATTTTTCAAGTGCCATGAATGAGCAATAGCTATCATAAAATGAACAAGCAACATTGTTATAAGGAATGTTGGCCACATCAGAATCTAGAAAGAACAACTGATTACTTTTCAGTCAAGGCAATGAAGTGTGAGTAATCAACATTAACAGTAAATGGAGGAGACAGAGAAAATAAGAGGTATTCAAAAGCAGATTTTGCAAACAATTCAGACCAAAAGACAAGGTTTGTCATATCAAGGAGGACAATTTTCAATCTTAAAGCCCAACTTTTGTCTTGAAAGAACAATCATTAGTTTCCAATAACATGAAGGATCAGGGAATAACAATATAGTGGTGCATCATGTGAACCAAGAGAGAAGATTGGAGACAGAACAATCCAGAAACAGAAGAGACCATTCAAGTGTACTCTCCAACATTCCATTTGTATTTAAGGCATTAATTTATCATGAGCATGAACATCATTCATAATAATAAGAGCTTCATATTAGGCAGAATTCTCAATATATGGGAAAGAGATGCATCTATCAAGATATAGAGGAGCAACAGTCATTTGGGAGATATCTAATGCCATGAATGAAGACATATTGCTCAAAGAAATGTCTATGTTCTTGCTAATTACAAAGAATAGTTTCAGTCGTTTGTGCTCCCTACAGTGGTTGATATGGCATAGGCTTTGGAAAGGAATGAATGGAGTTTAGATACAATAATATGAAAGCAATATAACAAGGTGAAGAGGCTACAGCTTGTACATTTCAAAATTACAAGTATAATGTCTATCCCAGCTTAGGAAAATCTTCAAGACAACAAAATTACAAATTAATGTTAATCCAATTGAAGATACAAAGCATAGAAGTTTTTTGTTTTTGCCAGAACATATACTATCTAGAATGCCTCAGGCTATAGCCAGTAACATACAGAAATTTCTGAACAAAGACAAAATAGTGATGACTGAGTTGATACAAAGGAATTTAGGAATGTTATGAGGAATGCCCAAATACCAAATGAAATACCCACAATGAAAATGTTACAGTGTTTACTACAATCTTGCTCAGAAATTCTTTTGTGATGGTAAAGAGGCAGATTTTTTCTTACCCATTTAGGGATTTTTCTCCAAAATGTAAAATGAAACAAAAATACTGGCTAGGATAATGATAAGCCATGACCATGAATAGTGGAAAAGACAGTTGCAAGAAGTATGGCATACGAAAAGGCTGCATTATACATGTTAAGTTTTCAACAAGAGTATTTCCAGTTTTGAAAACAAGAGCTCGAATCAAGTATGGCGGCCTGTAGGAGATGAAGAATGTTCAGAAGGGAGACAGAGATAAAACTTACCATCATATCCGTGTTTGTGAGTTCCAAAATCCATAGGTCGAGCTTTGCTTTTTATAAGCCCAGTTCTCATGGTGACCAAAATCAGACAGAGTGATAGGAAGATATACATGGAACAAGAAATAACAAGCAATAAATCAAAATATCAGCACAACCGCGCCATTTAAACCTCAAGATCTTTTTCAAATGCTCAAAAAGTTTTAGATTTGAGACAAAACGAGCTCCATATTACCTGTTATGTTCAAAATATCTCAAGAGATCATCAAAAATCGATAGGGAATGGCCAATTTCGAGCTTCAAACCCTCCATGGCAGTGGTTAGTGGTTCTTTAGGAAGCTTCTCAAGTGTGGTCGAATGGTAATGATTTAGGGTTGAGCGTTGTTTTGTCCACTCGCCCTAAATTCATTTTTTTGGTATTTTTGGTGAATGATTTTAATAATCGTTATGTCTTTTCTGTGGTCATGACCTTTAACAATATGCCTAGCATGGAGGTCGACTTTCTCAATAATGAAGAGCAATACTTTGGTATTATGGCGAAAAAATTAAATCATTGCTAAGTTATTTTAATGGTCTATAGTGGTTGGCCTTATTAAGCAATGAAAATTGGTGCTAAAAGTATTATGGCAGAACCTTTAAATTATTGACAAATTTATTCCAAGTGTGGTCAAATGGTGTTTACTTAGTGAAAAGTGTGAAATATACTAAGTGTGATATATAGAGCTTGAGGATCATGAAGCAAAGAGATATATTTTCTAAATTAGCTTTATCCTTAATATTTTATTTGCATAATTTAATGTAAATGAATTAATTAGATGATACATTATAAATCATTTAATTAATTTATTTTTTTCAAATCCAAATAAAGATATTATATAAAGCTGAATTTCAATTTACCTCAGTTCTATGTCAAATTATCAACTGAGACTGAAGATTAATCGTGCAAGGGTGGACTTTAAAGTGTGCAATACGGGAGCCGGATTGATACAAACAAGGTGTTTTTATGCATGCTTTAGCCCACTTTTCTAGGGATTTCAGTCCAGTTCGAGTTGTAGATCAGTTGCACGCTTTATGACTGCCAGTTCGAGTTTGCATTTACTCATTTTTGCATGAGTTTGAGCCACTTTTTCAAGGATTTTCACTTGTGCTCGGATTTCACTTTGGGATTGTCATCTTTTCACTTTCAGATCACTTTCAGTTGCTTATTCATGCACTTTGGATTGCCTTCAGTTTGTATATATTGAAAAAGTTTATCTTTCAATGCTAGTTCTTGTTATTCACTTTGCATACCGCAGTTTAATGGTCATGTAACTCAACTTTCTGTGATTAATACATGAGTGTTTTTATAGGTTTACTTATGTTATTTTTGCAAAGATTCCTTCAAATTACAGTAAAATCAAAGTCTGCCTTGTCATTTGGCTGTCTTTATGAATGATTTAATGAAATTTTATTGTGTTTAAATATCATAACCTTTAAAATCTTTGTCTCATTTATATTTACATGCATTCAAATAGTTAAAATCACAGGTCTAAGTTTGTGTAAGTGAATAATATTCGTCTTTGCTGAGAAAACCTTGTTTTCCTTCAAAGGTGATATATTCAAGCCTTCCTTAGAATCAATTTTTGTGGTAAGATTGTCAAAATTGACTTGTGTGGATAGTTTTTCTAAGGTTTATTATGAATCAAAATTGCAGATCTTTATTAATTAGGTGCATTACCTTCAATTTACAATTTCTCGCATTTAGATTTAGTTTTCTCCTTTTCTAGAATATCACTGCCATTAACCGTAAAATTAAATAGGAACTAGTCTAGAATCTAGAGGTCTAATTCTTTGTATACCCAATACCTCTGGGACACTAGTTCCAATGTTTCCAACAGATTAAGCTGGAATTTTAATATTCAAGCATTTCACATCAATCTCTTGGTATCGTTGTTATGCTGTTTCAATTTCTTTTGCATTTATAGTTTATGTTTCTAACTCTTTCAATTGATTTTGGGTTATAATCTATTTTACGGATTTTAACATGGTATCAGAGCAAGTTTTGTAAGGTTAGATTCTTTATAGAGATCTTGTAAAATCCCATATTCTCTTCTCTTGCATTTTATTTAACAATCTGGAGAATCGGAAAGGATTTATGAAGATCCAGTAATCTTGTTTCTATCAATCGGCTTGCATACTTTGTGTTTCAATTAGTATTACAGGTTGCAGCATGCTTTGCTTGTCTTAGGTAGTTGATACATCCTTTGCATGCCATTTTTTTGGTTGCTGGAGCCATTTTTTGTTGCTAAAGGCATCTGATTTACATTGGATCTGCATCTTCTGTACATAATCAGGAAAAACGCCTTCTAGGTTTTGTTCACCACATCAAAAAACCATTTGGGTATCTTCTAATTTTTGCATGCAGCTTATATATTTTTCAGAATCGAACTCGGAAAGCTACAACAGACACCCTCTCCATTGGCAGTTTCAAATTTGAAGACAGTTTTCAAATGCTTCGTTCTTGCTCATACAGACTCCGTTTTTAACGATTTTTATTTTTTTTATCTTGGCTATTTTTTCATTCTCTATGCATTAGTGCAATCGTTTTTTGATTTGGATGCAGATATTTTTCAAAAATTATAGATTCTCAGTCGTGACATTGCACAGTCCTCATTTTGGGAACTTCGAGGAGGCATAACTTTTGCATAAAACATCGGATTGAGGTGATTCTTTTTTTGAAAGTGATTTTTTTTTTGTGTAGCTTGCAGTGGTGTTGTTTATTTTATTAGGTATTGTGTCTAAGTTGTATTTTCAACATATGCTCCTTTTGAGGATCTGTAATAGCATTGAGATCAAGTCCACTCAATATTTCTTGCTGGTGGTAATTGTAAACACACTAAATATAAAGTGCCAAATCAAATTTTCTTGGGGGGTTCTTTGATTGAGTGAAAAAGGGGGGGTGTCTTGTGTGTTCGTGCATCTTTTCTTTCCTCACAAACAACAACAATCTAATTCTACATTAAAATGGATCAAACTACAGTACCAATACTCACACCCTATAACTACTATGAGTGGAAGTCAGAAATGACAATCTATCTTAAGAAGTTGGGGTTGTTTAGAATAACTATGGGTCTTGAAACTGAAACATCACTACTTGTAGAAAAAGCCAAAATGGTTTAACAAATGTGATGAAGCTTATGGTACTCTATGCATGTCTGTATCTCCTGATCTTCTCTTTCATGTTGAATCTGCTACAACTCCAAATAATGTATGGACAACTTTAGAAGGGTTGTTTGGTAAACAAGATGAATTAAGGGGACACTAGTTGGAGAATGAGCTAATAGGGTTAAATCCATGTAATTTTGATACAATTCAAGACTTCTTCACAAAACTAAAGGTTGTAAGATTGCAATTGAAGGCGTGTGGGATAGACAAGAAAGATTCACAATTGATTCTAAGCATTCTTTCCAAACTTGGTCCAAACTATTCAGTTTTTGTTTCTACATTCTATGCCATGAAAAGTGCATTAGGAACCAATTATAAAATGCCTTCTCTTGATGATTTTGCAAATGAACTCACAAAAGAACAAGATGAGTTGATTCAAATGGGCATAATTAAGCCCTCTAAATCTCATGCCTTGGCTGCAAATCAAGGCACAAAAGATCAAAAAGGACCTTCTAAGCAAGAAAAGAAACAAAATAACCAAGGAGAAAAGAAGCAAGAACATAAACCAGCTGCACCAAAAGTTGCTAATGATGCATCTTCTTCAAAAGGTGATAAGCCCAAGAAGGAGAAAACTAAGTGTTCCTATTGTAAGAAAAATGGCCATGATGAACATAAGTGCTTGAAGAAACAAATTGATCACCTGTCACATCTTCTTGAGAAGAACAATATCCAGGTGCCTGATTCTGTCAAACAAGTCTCATCAGAAGGGTCTTCAAAGAACACAGAAAAGAGTAAGGGGAAAGGAAAGGGAAAGGCCTTAGTTGCAATAGCTTCTCAACCAGATTTTTAGGTAATTGACTCAGGTTCTTCTCACCACATGGCCAATAAAAATGAAAGCTTCTCATCCTTGGAGTCATGTTCTATGCCTGATATTCTTATGGGTAATGATACACCAGAAGAAGTTCTTGGGAGAGGGTCTTTTGATGTTGGTGATCGGACATTCCATGATTTTCTTTGTGTGCCTTCTTTATCAATTAATCTCCTATCTATCTACCAAATCACCCATATAGGTTTCGACAAGAGAGTTGAATTTACACTTGATTCTGTGGTTATCAGTGATCTGCACAATGGGTCTATAGTTGCTATAGGAAAAGTTGATAACCATTCTCGGCTCTATCACTTTTCTCATTTTGTTCCTGATTCTCCTTCACTAGCATTGCTCACTCACTCAGATGAGGTGAGTCATTTTTGGCATCAGCAGTTTGGGCACTTGAACTATCGCTACTTGCAGTAGCTCAGTCAGCATGACATGGTTACAGGGTTGCCTTCAATTTGATTCTCTGATGGAGTTTTTCAAGGCTGCATTCTTGGCAAGCATCCTCAAGAAAAATTTGGCAAAGGAAAAGCATGGAGAGCCACACAGCTCTTGGAGTTATTACAGAGTGATTTGGCCGGTCCATTTCAGCAGCCTTCATTCAGTAGAGCTAGATATGTATTGACCTTCATTGACCATCTTTCCCGATATACCTTTGTATATTTTCTCAAACAAAAGTCTGAAGTCTTTGAGTCTTTTCAGGACTTTAAAGATTTTACAAAGAAATAATCTGGGAAGGTTGTCAAGGTTCTACGCACCGATAATGGCGGGGAATATGTCAACCAGAGGTTTGAGCAGTTTTGTACCTTAGAGGGTATTAATCTTTAGCACACAGTTCCCTATAGTCCACAACAAAATGGAGTTGCAGAACGAAAGAATCGGTCATTGAAGGAAATGGCCAATTGCATGATCCACTCCAAATCTTTGGCACCTCAGTATTGGGCAGAGGCCATCAACTATGCATGTTATATCCAGAATCGGGTTCCTCACCAAGTTGTGAAGGGGGTAACTCCTTTTCAAGCTTGGACCGGTCATAAACCCACAGTCAAGCACTTCCAAGTGTTTGGGTCTCCTGCATGGGCCCACATTCCAGCAGAGAAACGCAAGGCAATGGATCCGCAGAGTAGGCCTTGCATATTTGTTGGCTATCCAGATGGTGTCAAAGGCTATAGGCTACTCCATCCACCCTACAACACATGAGCTCTTCATTGAGAGGAGTGTTCAATTTGAGGAAGATACTTCTTCTACCACTTCTCCATTCCTCATTCCCATGGAGACACTACGACTTCATGATGATAGTTCTTCTGAGGATCTTAATCCTCCCGAGGAGTCTTCTTCCTCCACTTTAGATGGCGATGATGAGGGTTCATCTTCCTCCTCTCTTAGTCATCATTTAGAGGATGATTATTCTCCTCCAGATTCTCCTACCACTGGGCCTCTTTGGGCTCGTCAGACTTTGGAGTCAGCAGGTGATTGGATTGGTGATCTTTCAGATACGAGAAGAATAAGGTCACAGTTCGAGCAGGCTCCTCATCTCTTCTTTGCTTCAACATCTAATCCCAATTCTTCAGGGAAGCTTCTGGTATCCTCGAGTGGGATGTTACTATGTAGGAAGAGTTCAACTCCTTGGAAAGGAACCATACTTGGGATTTAGTCCCACTTCCTAAGAGAAGAAAACTTATTCGATGCAAGTGGGTCTATCGAACAAAATTTATTGCAGATGGGTCAGTCGACAAACATAAGACTCGCTTGGTCGCAAAAGGATTCTCCCAAGTTCCTGGGATTGACTACTCTGAGACTTTTGCGCCAGTTGCCAAGATGACTTCAATCCAACTTGTCCTTGCCATTGTTGTAGCCCATCACTGGGAAGTTCATCAGATGGATGTGAAGAGTGCTTTTCTTCATGGTGACCTTCAGGAGGAGATATATATGGAGCAGCCACAGGGGTTCATCCAAGATCCTTCACTTGTCTGCTGACTTCATAAGTCTCTCTATGGCCTTAAACAGGCCCCACGAGCTTGGTATGCCAAGATGGACTCCTTTCTTCTATCAGTTAGGTTCACTTGGTGCCATTCTGATCCAAACGTCTACATTTTGTAGCAGGATGATACTCTCACTTTCCTTGTTCTCTATGTTGATGACTTGTTGATTACATGGAGTTCCTCATCCACCATCAAGGCAGTGAAAACTGCCCTTCATGTTCATTTTCTGATGTCTGACTTGGGTCTTCTTCACTATTTCTTGGGCATTGAGATTACACAATCTTCGGCCGGTATCTTTCTTTCTCAGCCCAAGTATGCTCTTGATATGCTCTCCATATTTCGCATGGCTGATTGTAAGCCTGCGTCGACTCCATTTCTATCAGGGGTCAAACTTGAAGCTTCTTGTTCTTCACCTTTGGTAGATGCTACCTTGTATCACCAATTGGTTGGGAGTCTCATATACTTGACTCACACGAGGCTTGTCATTTCTTATGTCGTGGGCCTGGTCTCCAGGTTCATGCAGGAACCACATGAGCTACATT
>VDFB02208697.1:0-21528 GCA_007258455.2 Sequoia sempervirens | reverse complement strand
TATGCTATTTTTTTTTATAAAAGCAGGACTTATTCCCCCCCTCCCTTTTGAGGCCCTTAATCCTCATTAATTTCCAAAAAAATTAATGGCTTAGAAACTAGACTCGAAGCACTTCAACTTTTGTTCTTGCAACATGAAATTTTGAGCGCAACTATCTTCATTTTCTTGTGCAAATCAGATTTTGCTGATTTCAAAAAAAGTGGCATGTTAAGAGCCAAAATTGTGTCATAGATCCATGCACTTACCCAAGAAACCTCGTTCTATTCATTATACATAGTTGAATGATGATGGAGATTTGATAGCAAAAATTGCCACCCCAATAGTTGATAAAGATGACAGAGAATTACAAGCTGCAAATTATCAGGTAAGCACTATCAACCTTGGAAAACAAACCATAAATCAATAGATAAATCTGATTGATATTGTTGCTACCACCACCAAATCATGACTGCTCAAAGCTAAGCAGGCTAAGGATGAGCTAAAAGCTTAGGGAGGGTAGATGAAATGTTTTTTGAAGGAATTGATTGCATTCACTCCCAAGCAGCCAACATCATCGGAGATTCATGTTTTAATGAGTCGTCAAATGGTGGATGAGTTGATTTAAATAAGGAGAAGGTCCCAAATGATGGAGAAATGGTTTGAACTTCTGAGGAAGGATAATAAAGAGATTTTCATTTCTATTTAAAAAATTTATAATGAGGTAGGTGTTCTGATCAATTCCCTAGGAGGATATATTAAGTTATTGGGAAGAGAAGAAGATAAGTATGCTAAGCATATGAAGAAATTGAGAATGTTGAAAAGTATGCCTAAGGCAGATGTAATTGAGTATGCTATTCCAGAAGACCAAGATTTTGGATATCTTGATAAGTGTATGAATATTTTGATCTTTAAGATAGAGGTCCTTATCAAACATAGGAGAATATTGCAACAGGCCCACCAAGATTTGTTTAAGGAAAGAACAATTGCGAAAGGGATTGTTGCTGAATTAATTGGGAAAGAGGCCTCACCAAGAGTAAGTTTGATTTATCTACAAGAAATGATGAACCAATGGAGTAATATATTGGAGAAAATGATCAAGTCTAGAGCTGATGATGAAGGGATTCTCTTGGAAAAACTTATGGATATCAGGTTCTATGTACTAGACGTTGCTCAAAATGTTACCTAGCTACAAGATAAATACATAGCCACCACCAAGGAGTATGAATGAGCAATGTTTAGGATGCAATGGGTAGATGTGCTCAAAGAGGAAACCATACAACATATTTTTAATAATATGGATTGTTATCTCAAGAATAAGGCATCTAAAACAACCAAGAGTAGTTGAGTGGCAAAAGGATATTCAATTTTTGAAAAAGGAATCAAGTCAAAAATATCAACCATCTTCAGGTGACCTAAGACAAAATAATCTTCAAATCTACTTAAAAAAAATAAACAACTCTATTGATGGGTGTTTTATACATGTTCTCAACACAGGCAGTGCAAAGGTGCACTACCTCTCTTGAAAGGAAACTTCCAACAAGAAAGTTATGGAAAATATCCCCAAGGTCTCTCAAGTGTCAGGTCATGACTTGCATGGAATTCCTTAGTTGATATTTGATGTGATTTATTTGGTAATCATAGGGCAGACTTACGTAGCTGGATGCAGAATGGATCTTAAATTTTGACATTTCTGAGATGGGAGTTATGGTGCAATTTGCTGTAGGTTCAAACAGTGATCTAAAACTTCAATGTTGTCTTCAAGTTGCAACTTTACAATGTGTAATGAACCTTAGCATAGGTTGTTTCTAAAAAAAGGGAAAAAGAGTAGGGAAGAGAGAAGGTTCCTAGATCTGCAACTAACTATGAACAATAATCATGGAGTTCCTGCTGTGGACAACTTCCTTTAAATAGAATTTCACTTAACCAAAAATCCCATAGTCTCATGAAATTTGTGCTATCTTCTAAGGCCTACATATATTTCACCATTCATTCACCATATATATGCATGAACAAAGATAAAAATGTGGATCAGCTTTGAATTCAAGCCCATACTAACTTTACACAACCATCTACAAGCAATAAACAACAAAAAGTGTGGACTAGGAAGGCATCTACACAACAAAAATTTACATAACCATAGAACAACATTACCAAAATCTATCTAAGTAGTTTAAATATAACTTAAAAAAATAATGTAAATCCAAACAAAGCATCTAACAATGGATATTGAATCATGAAACATGTGGAGAATTCAGAAAATGCACCAAGTCAATGTATTTTCATTATAAATTTCAGTAGCATGTCTTTACAACAACTCAATTCTCTTGGAAATGAGAGGAGACCCCCTATTTATAGTGCCCAGAAAGTAGAATGAATGGCCAAGATTCAATCTCATTATGTGGCCAAGATTCACTACAAACTAGCATTCCACCTATCGCCTAGTATATTACAATTTAAAATATAGTTTTGTCCATATCCCTATTTCATCCTCTAGTGACAACACTGTAGCATTTTGTCTTTTGCTGATTGCTCTTTTTGCTGTAGCTATTCCTTTAGGAGCTCTTCACTGATAATAGGGCTGCCCTCCTGCTTCTTCAAAGCTACATATTCCATGAATTTCAAGATCATTGGTTGGAGTTTGTCAACTTCTATAATCTAAGACTGTAGCATCTGATAACTCCATTCTTTCAAGTTGTCCTCAAGTTTCCTCTAGTCTTCATCATACTATGTGGCTTGATCTCTGAATAGCTCCAACTGGGTGAAGGCATGGGTGGAAAAACTCATGAAATCCACTGTTATCTCATCAGACATCCCATCTTCCATCTTCTTTTGGAAATAAGGCTTTATTTTCTCCAGATCAATTTGTACCGCAGGCTTTTTATACTCTGTCATTAGCTTCAAATATCAGGCGCAATATGCCCTAATTTCCTTGACCCATTTGATGTATAGATCCACTTTATCCATTATCTATTCCAACCTTTCCCTTATATTATCAAAATATCACTTCCACACATCCACTAACCAATGGTCGTCCCTTTCGAGTTTAAGCTCATTTTCCCACGTGGCTTTTGGTAGTCGGAGGATGGCCTTGATCTTTAGACGAGTGCAATTGTATTCTTGAAGTAAAACAGAGGAGTTCTCATTTCAAATATTGTGTAGATCAGAACTTGTTGGCTATTTGAATAGCAAGTGATCTCATTTTCCCAACATATCGACTTGTCGAACTAGCTTTCTATAGTGTTGTCAAGTTCTTTCTCTTCTCCGGTTTTCAATACATTCTTTGGACAATAGTTGGGGTGGGCCTCTCGAGATGTGGTAGGCACGTCTTTGACTAAAGACCATTTTGAATGTAATCAGTCAAGGTGATCATTATGCTGAGTTCATCTTTGAGACCTTATCTTGCTATATTAGATTGTACTGCTGTATCTTGAATCCTCTAGGTACTCCACATACATTCCTAAATGTAATCCAAAATTAATAATTTAGGAGAAACTATAAGCTTACACCCTCCGGCCTACCACCGGTGTTACTCGAGAGTAATGGTAAACTATGCCTCAACTTGATACATTCCTTCACCTTTGTTCTTCAGAATGGCTGATTAAAGGCTTCACCATTCAACTCTATCTCTGTTTGCTGTAGCAACAAAACCATATAAAAAGGCCTTAAAGGGCTTTGATCATCATCTGATTGAGTCTTTAAAGCTGAGAACATACATGCAACTTTCAATCATTCTCTGCAACTCTAAGTCCCAATGTGGAGTGATAATCTAGATCTATGCACCTTTCACTAAATTTCATCAATTGCTTTTTTTCCTTAAACATGAACAATAGACATCTTCTCGCCTCGAGAATTGTCATCAACTAAGCACTCTTTAATTTCAAAAATATGCAATTTTGCATAAAATTCTTCAAGCATTTTCTTTTCTAATTACATAAGATAAGGCTTAAACAACCTTTCAAAATCTCAATTCCAAGAAAATACAACTTCATGCAAATAGCATAATGATCTTACTACAAAAACCTTGTCTACTTGTATCACCTAGCTCATAATCACAATGTGATAATTATTAATGAGCTAATAACAAAACAAATTTGATACAACTATTTAGATGATAGGTTTTCCCAACTCTTATAGAGCTAGTCAAAAGCACTTTCCTTTACTAGCTGCTCCTTTGCCGGTTGAGGTTCCTTTGCCTTAGGGATTGTAGCCTTAGGTGCCACCTTCACCTTTGTCTCAGGCATAGCGACTTTAGGTACCGCCTTCACCTCTTCCTCAACAACCTTCTATTGGTTAGGTCCCTCAATGGGCCTAGGTGAGTGTCAAAGCTCTGGATGCAACTTCCAACACTTCTCGATCCAATGCCCACTTATCCTGCAGTGGGTACAATAGTTCTGAGTTTTGTCTTGCCTCTTCATTTTCTTCTTTGGAGAAGAATCGACTTCACTTCCACTACCGTAGTCTGAAGTGTGTGCCTAAGGATATGCCTTTTTAAAGGCTTTGGAGGATTCACTAGTCCCTCCATATCCTAATCCTTGATCATGAGGTCTTTGCTTAACCTCTACAGGATTGATCATGCCTCGTTCGTTGATCCCAAGGCCTTTACCGTTGTAACCCATCTTGGTCAATTTCATGCCAATGCCCTTGGTGTTCCTTTCAAAGCCTTCAAAAACAAATTTCTAATCATTTTCCACCTCCTGATCTGATGCAAAAGACTCTTCCAGGTAACCACTTTGGTTACTAGAAACATTGAAAAGTTTCAGGTACTCCAAATGTCGACAAAAAGCACACTGACCAGCATTCTCCTGACTTGAGCCACAATTGGACCACTTCCCATGACCATAAGAAAATCCTGACTTCAAACTCTTTTTAGTGGACTTTGCTACAGATCACACATCCAAACTGTCATATGGAGTGAGTGGAGAGTATGAGGAAGTATCCTCCGAATGTGAGCAAAAAGAACATATGCCAACATTCTCTGATTCAGGGGGACTCCTCCTATGCTTCTCCTCCATGAGCTTCTGCAACTTCGCATGCAACTCCTAATTCTCCTTGTTTTCCTTTTCAAGCAAACTTCTGAGCTCAACATTCTCAGACTAAATGCGCCAGTTGGATTCCTCCAGCTCCCGAAGCTTGTCAGCCTTGTCCTGGTGCTCTTGATAGATTTCTTCAACCTTTCTCTTCATGGAAAATATATCATCCACCATGGATGCATATAGAGACAATGCCACCCTAGATGATTCTCTTTTCTCTGGTTCCATCTATGCTTTAGAACTCCAAATGTCCACCTGTCAATTTGCACATTAACACTGAAAACTAGCAAACTGTCAAACCAACAAACTGATTAAACTAGCAAGCTGACTAACAATCACTTCTACAAAACCAACCAAAATGGGCTCTTATACCACTTGATTTTTTGTGGAAGATGATCTATGACAAATGTTGCTATAGTGAATGTGCATAAAGGTGAACAAATCCTTAATGCCTTAAGCTTAACTGAAAAGACATTAAATAATGGATCAACAGGAACAATAAAGAGAGAGAATTATAACATAGAACAAAGAGAGAGAAGAGGACACAAGATTGATTACAGAGTTCTTTCGAGTGGACTATGTCTCTAGGTCTATCTCAACTGAGTGACCAATCTATTAACAATGCTCCAAATGTAGTACAATCTCTAAAAAGAGCCTTTTGGAAACTGCTTTACAATCTTCTGTAGCTTGTCCACAAAGTCATGGTACAAAATTCCTCACTCAAATCCCCTCACATAAAGGCTCTCAAAGCCACAAGGTTGATTTACAAAGAGCAAGAAAAAGACTTTTCCTAAAGGCTCTGTACAAAATCAAAGCATTATTACATAAAAAAATATCTGTTCCTCCTTAAATTCTCTCCTCACTTGGATTCTTGAGAATTAAATCCAAGAATGTGATGATGATGGAATGCCTCCTAGCACTCCTTTTTATACATTAAATTTTCCCATTTGGGCTAAAACCACCAAAATCTATAATTTTTCCCCTTTAGGGAAAAATCAAAACAATTCCCCCCATTTTTAATAAACAATTAACAATCTCCCTAAAAAAACATTTAAAATTTGTTTGAGCCCTTGTCCATGTATATTCTCAGGCTATTTGGTTGGGTTGTTTTTGTTTCATCTAATATTCAACTAATAACCACTTAAGGTTATTTGCATATTTTAAAATATTATTTAAGCCCTTGAAAATATTTCATTCGGGCTATTATAAGTTTTGTTTGTTTGGGGTTTTGTTTTTATTTAATTCTAATCCCACATAATAACCATTAAAAGGCTATTTGTAATTCTCCTAAATCCACAACCTATGGAGAGGATAACTCCAGAAAAAGAGGGTTTAGAAGAACTCAAGGGATAAGATGAGAGAAAATCCCATGAATCTCTCAACTCCTCCTTGAGAATAGGAAAATAGTTGTGAGGTGGATTCTTACAAAAAAACTAATTTTCCTTTTTACAAATTAAATGAATAATACATGAAAATTCCACTCACTTCAAGTATTAATCATTTTTTCCAATTTAAATGAATAATACATGAGCTTCCCACACTCATTTCAAGTATTAATCATTTTTTTCAATTTTTAAATGAATAACACATGAGTTTTCTTCCAACCCATTTGGAGCATTAATCATTTATTTTAAACTTTGTCACCTATCATCAAATTTTTAATGATTTATCTTATGGTGAGAAAATTAGGGATTTTTCACCTTCTGACGGGCCCTTACACCTAGTTTGACCAAACTTTGACCAGCCATAACTCAGACATATGAACTCCTTTTTCACCCATTCAAGTTACATTGAGTCTAGTTTCTCAAGCACTTCGATGTGGTGCTGATTCTGAGGACATCTAGAACAGTTCAATTTTAGGTTCTTGAGATCCACCTGGATCACTCTTCATTCCCCTATGGTGCTACAACTGCATAGACATTTCCTGGTTGTACAAGATCTGAAAGATGGTTGTAGTCAAGTGAACTTTCCATTTCATCTTCTAAAGAGGATTGTGCTATAGATAAAGGGGTTAGTAACTATGGAATCCATGTATCTACCCACTCACTTGACTCACATTGATCCCAATCACACTGAATACAATTTTGAAAAAAAAAAGCCAAGTCTCGTGTCCATATGGTCCATGCACCTGCATCTAAGCTTTGAAATGAATGCATCTTTGAAGAATATCTAATTGTTTGACATTCCAATTTGTCTCCCACTATGCCCTCCTAAACCAACCAAAACAACCTGCACACTTGTGAATCAATTGTCCCTCCTCATGATAATACATATGTTATCACCTGAAGCTACACCCTATTGAACCTGATGTCCAACACCTCAGTGTAACATGGGAAGACCTCTTATGATGTGGGTTTCTTGTAAGCAGAGGTAAACCTCCAGAGAAGGTTGGCTTCCTTTGGTGTCACCTAACTAACGATTCTATAAGGGAAAAGGGAGAAGGAGTATATAAATTGAAACTAAACTAAGGTGATACATCGAAATGACAAGAACAATGAGATACTCAATTTACACTTGGATACTGATGATGAACACAAAATTACACATCAAATCCTATAAGGCTTACACTAATGTTTCACAAACAGGTTCGATTCACACACTTTTCCAAAGAGGAAAGAGATATTTTCACAGACTAGAATTCATGTGTGACTAAGTGAACACAATTTGTTATTTGTATAATGGTACTTTTGCAAAGGAAGGCATGAAACACAAGATAAAGTTATGAAGGAATGAAATAAATTCACAAAAATAACTTAATCATGAACCTAAAATGCACAACACTCTTTAGGAATAAGATAGAAATCCAAACATCAATAGTAATCAAGGTAAGCTTTATAACATGCTCCAAAATGAGTTACAAAATTAACTAATCGAGAGAGAGATTTGTAGTAAAGTCTCCTGGCTTGAACTGTCAGAACTCTTTTACAAGAAGGAAAAAATGCCTTATATATAGAAAAGATCTCGACCCCTTAGGGCTCACAAAATATCGGTCTCCGAAAAACTATCCTAAGATCTTTTGATTGAATTAAATGTTGCACCCTGCGTGTCTCATTGTTCCTATCGGTGTGAAAAAAAATGGCCCTTGGGGAAGCCTTCTGATCTTTCTGCAACCACTGCATTCATTTCCTGGCATCGTGTCATCCTTTGAATTCCCCCCGGTCGAGCTGCTTTGAATGCTCCTGACTTCATAACAGAAACGTGTTGTCTTGTTTTGTTGATCTTCCTTGCCGAGGTGTTAATCAGTTAAAACGTCAATGGTTCATCTGGTTGAGATTGCCACGGCTCGCTTTTAGCTCCCTCTGATTGGCTGGGCGCTTTATCGATGAAATTCATGTCGGGGAGACATCGCGTGGTTGGGGAGACCTTACCCCGAGCCTATTTCCTTTCGCCGACGCACGTCTCATTGGTTGTCGGGTCATCTTGTAGAATCCCTTTGCTTCTTTGAGAGCCCTTTGGAGTCAGGGAGACATCGCGACTTCAGCGAGACCCTGTGGTGAAGGGATCCCAGCCTTTTAATAAACTTATCCCTGCTGTGGGAGGCGTTTCCGAACTCATTCTTGTCACCAGCACCCAGGGTCACCCAAGAGACCTTTTAGCAAACTCAAGTTGCCATGCCAAATGCTTCAAAATAAAACCTTTATTGATGAAACTTTATCTCTTCAACTGGACTTCTGATCGAGCTGCATGTCACCCTAAAGCTCGTGGTCACTATAGAATCTACGGCAAACAGACCGATTGAATGGCCTACTCGGCCAAAAAGAATTCAGCCTTGATAGAGTCCTTCCGACCCCCTTCCTGTCCACAACAATAGGCTATTGATGAAGGAGGAAAACACACATACCCCCTTTTTCATACAACTACTCTCAACAAAATAAAATGCATTGAAAATGCAATAGATTAGATTTAAAAATCTGCAACATATATTAAGTTCAATTGAAAATGAATTACACAATCATGGAGCTCATATGCTCACATGCAACATAGGCTTCACACATACAAAAATCTGCAACTTAACCTTCCAACATCATTCTAGCAACATCTGGATATGCAACCACCAACTCTCCAAAGCTCCCCCTTCTCTCCCTCCACCAAATGAGTAGCATTAATATATACAAATTGTGTGAGAAGAAACCACTGTTGGTTTCTCAAAAACAACCTCCACTAAACCACCAAGAAAAACCTGTCACTTTCTTCCTATTAATTCCTTGTCATTTGTCAAAATTTCCTCAAACTATTTCTGGGTTTGGTGTACCTCCTTTCCAGCTTTCCAGATCATTTTGAAATTTGTAATTTTGTTACTATATGAGAAAGTTATGGCTGTTTTACTGAGACTAGGTTACACAGTTACGGCCCAGACAATCTCTTGTCTTTTTCCAAAAATAATAAAATGCCAGTCAAACCTCCAAAATGCTCATTAATCCTTCCTGACATGGATTTACTTTTCTTAGCATTTGCATTCAATTTTCAATTCAATATTTTATTCCCTTTCTCCAACCCACTATTTCCACTCTCTCAACACCCTGCATTCCAATCTTGCAATAAAATACAAGTGCAGTTACAAAACATATTAAATGTCCATTCCAAGCTTGAGTGAGATTTTCCTGTTTGAAAAATTAACATCTCTTAAAATAATTTAAAAATGAAACAATTAATAATCCGATTTTCTCACACTCCATCACCAAATTCTGCTATGCTGGAAGAGTTGAAAATTTCAACAATTTGTATTATATCTGTAGCCAAAAATTAAAAATAAAACATAAACATAAAACTTAAAATATTTTTGGTGATGAGGATTGCTTGGAACCCCTGGATGCTCCTGCATCAGACACCCGAGGTAGAAATTTCGTGAGCATAAACTCACAAAAGTGGAGCTGAATAGTAGAACCATTCTTTCAGATTGCAAACAATCTGCAACGAACTCCATCACTGTCCAAAGTGCACATGAAGTCTTTTCTTCTTCCTCTTCTTCCAACATTTTGCTGGTAATAACTTTTCTCTCCTCCAAAAAAATTTCTTATCATTCTTCTTTTCTCTCATGGACTTGCATCCACCATGTACCATCCTTCTCCAAATAATCTCTCTACTCATCTCCTCTTTCGTGGGATTCAACCCACCACAAACCGACCACCTCCACCAAGTTTCACCTGCACCATCTTTTACAACCTCTATGCACAAACATGCAACCTTCACATACCCATTTTCAACTACAACTTTATCTTCTACTATTGCAACCTCTTCCTTAGAAGGAAAATAATAATCATCATATTCAAAATCAAAATTTACCTCATCCTTCTTCATTGTTCCAACATCGTCCTCTTTGTCATTTGTTGCATTCATCTTCTTTCCTACATCAGCAAGCTTGTCAAACCACTCTTTTTCCACTGCCAAAATCTATGATAATAAATCATCTTTATCATCTTCATCTACTACAACATCCTCAAGCCTTATCCCTGCCATTTCAATCTCCATAGTTGCTTCACTACTCATATCTTCTTCCCTTTTAAACATTGCAACTCCTCTTTTTCCTTCTTGTTTCATGTCTTCAACAAGAGACACTACTGCAATCACTGTCTTTTCTTTTTCATTCTCTTGCATGAGGATCTTGTTCTCACACACTGTCGCATCTTCTTGTTCATCCATCATTTTTCCTTGAAATAAAATTTCTATCATTTTCATCTCCTTTTTCAACAAGAGATTTTCTTCATCTTCACCAAATTCTTCATCAAATATAGGACCTTCAAAGT
The DNA here is from genome assembly GCA_007258455.2 of Sequoia sempervirens. Taxonomy (NCBI): domain Eukaryota; kingdom Viridiplantae; phylum Streptophyta; class Pinopsida; order Cupressales; family Cupressaceae; genus Sequoia; species Sequoia sempervirens. The sequence continues at coordinate 10,775 of VDFB02208697.1, read as the reverse complement.
CCCTCATCTCAGCTTCTATTGCAACCTTCCACATTTCTTTTTGTTCGAAGTTGCCTCAAATCGGCGATTCTACTTCCACTTTCAAATCTGCTATCTCAACATACAAACGGTCTCACTGTTCGGCGATCTGTTTGTCCACAAGTCCTGGTGTAAACTGCCTCACATTCGGCGATCTGTTTACAAAAATATTCACTCTTAGGTCCTGGTGCATACTCTACACTCTCAAGATCTTCTCTCAAGATCTTCCTACTTCAACCCACACTCACAAGTCCTACTGCAACTACCTCACATTCGGCGCTCTGCTACAGACTCAGGAACTCCTGCTCTGATACCACTGATGAAGAAGGAAAACACACATACCCCATTTTTCATACAACTACTCTCAACAAAATAAAATGCATTGAAAATGCAATAGATTAGATTTAAAAATATGCAACATATATTAAGTTCAATTGAAAATGAATTACACAAACATAGAGCTCATATGCTCACATGCAACATAGGCTTCACACATACAAAAATCTGTAACTTAATCTTCCAACATCATTCCAGCAGCATCTGGATATACAACCACCAACTCTCCAAAGCTCCCCCTTCTCTCTACCAACTGAGCAGCATCAATATGTAAAAAATTTTTTTGAAAAGAAACCCCTCAGTGGGTTTCTCCAAAAGCTTGACCTCACTAAGAGCTTAGAAAACAGTACACTTTCTACCTATTATTGCCCCTGAGATTAGAATTTCTTAAATAGTTTTCTAGGTTTGGTGCACATCCTTTCCAACTTTCAGGTGTTTTGAAATTTGTAATTTCATTCTTGTATAGAAAGTTATAGCTATTTTACTAAAATTGGGTGATTCACGACCTAGAGCGATCTCTTGTCTTTTCCAAAAAATAATAAAATATCGGTCAAACCTCCAAAATTCTCAGTAAATCCTTCACAACATGGTTTTATTTTCTTGTGCATTCAATTTTCAATTCAATATTTTATTCCCCTTTCTCAACCCACTATTTCACTCTCTCATCACCACCTTATTCTAATCTTGCAATAAAATACAAGTGCGGTTACCATTATATTAAATGTCGTTTAGCTTGAGTGAGATTTTTCCTTTTTGAAAATTAACATCTCTTAAAACAATTTAAAAAAATGAAACAATTAATAATACGAATTTCTCACTCCCATCACCCAAATTACCTTATGGAAGAGTTGAAAAGAAATTTCAACAATTTGTATTGTCTACAGCCAAAATTAAAAATAAAACACAAACATAAAACTTAAAATATTTTGGTGATGAAGTTGCTTGGAACCCCTAGATGCTCCTGCATCAGCTATACGACTTCATTGATGGGGAGACGGAAGCGGAGTCTCGGCGACCTATTCAAAATGGAATGAATCAAAGCAGTCAGTCAGCCAGACAGTAGGAGGGTCTTGCCGACTTTCTCCTTAAAGGAAAATTATGTCAAATTGATTAAGGCATGCTTTTCAACTGAGATCCCCTGCGAAATGTCATCAGATGCCTGAACTAATCCTCAATGGAAATATCCCATTTGGCCCTTATGAACACCTGCAACATAGATGCCTTGCCTGATTGAGCCTGAGGGTGAAAATTAGGTAACATTTCTGGCGACCTTTGCTGGATGTTTGCCTGCTAAACATGAAGACCTTTAGTCTAGGCTTATCCATTGGGCACGGAGTCATTGGGAAAACTCAGGAACAGACCTGGAGCAACTTTGTACATGGCCATAACATATTTGTGACTCAAGAAACAGATGACTCAGACATTTATTGAAAACAGGAAACTACAGAAGGGAAAACTATCTAATTGTGCTAAGACAACACTTAGGGAATTGAAAAATGCAACTAAACCTACCCTACACTAACCAGTAAAGAAGCTGGTCAAACAAAACCATTCACCGGCTCTGTGAAATAACTACCCCTCCTAACTAATAAAAGATGAATTGCAAGTTGACGACTTGCAGACAAAGCATGACAAAAGAGAGAAAATGCCCATACTAATTGCAGGACACTTGGAAAAACAAAGATAAATCCACTTACCATTTCAAATTGATCGCAAAAACTGATGTCTGCAGATGGATAAGTGGATATATCTTGTTGTTCCAAAGTAGTAACTTTGTCAAATTTTTTTGGAACAATGGCACACTTTGCTATCCTTGGCACTCTATTAATCAAATCTTTAATTGGGCATCCTTTGGAAAGGATAAGCCCTTTGCTCTTAATGCTGATTTGCTTGTGAAAATCTGCTTCTTCTCTGTTTTGCACAATGGTAATCTCATTTGAATGAATTGGCTCAGAGGTCAATGAAATGTCTACTTCATTCACCTTATCAAATTGGTCAAATGCTGTCAAGTCATGATTGTCTTGGATTTTCTGCATATTGATCAACACACCACCATCATATTCCTCAGTATGTTGACTAACATTTGGCATTAGGGATTGTATCATAAATTTTCTTTCAGTCCCCTCCATAAAATCAAGAAGCTCATCAAGTAAATCGGTGAGGGCTTGAGGTACAGGCTCTTTTTCATTTGATATGCTGATATCTACCTGATGCACTTCACTAAAAGGTCGTTTATAATCCAAGCTTGAAATAAAAATCTCCAGATCATCCTAGAACAAATCCTCATCATTTGCACAGTACCAGTCCCCTTAATGATAAGAGGACTATTGTTTTCCTCAGGACGACACTCTTGAGGGAAGAATTTTTTTTGCTTTGTTGCATCTGTATGATCCTTCAAGACACACTTTTGTTGATCATGCTCAACTTGATGGAAGAACACCTCGTCATTGGTGTTATCACCTTTTTGCTGTTGAAACCCTATCATTGATGGTTGTTTAGACATGATTTTTTCAACCTCATTATCAAAACTAGGAAGCTCAGAAAAGAAATTAAACAGGGTTTCATCACTCTATTCAACAAAACTAGGAAGCTCATTAGATGAATATGACATAACTCCATGTTCAATTGTCATTTCTTGTTTAGAACTCTATTTTCCTAACTGGCCTTGCTCATCAATCACTTGTAACAACCCTAATTTTTCATTTTGAACTTCATGCTCAAATGTATCAATACCCAAAAGAGTTTTATCTACCTCAAAAACTTGTTTTATCTTGTCACTAGGATGACTTTGCAATTGAAAAGACTACTCTTGAGGAATAATGGACTGAGTTTCCTCAACTGCAGGCATCAACTGTAGGCTCTTGCACAGGATGATAACTCCTAAAATTTGGAATTTCAAACTTAGGGAGCTTAATTGAAGAATTAGAAGACCTACTTTGTTGATCTTGCTGATTGGTTAGAACAGTCAAGGATTCATCGTAACAAGTGTCTTCTTGCTGCTCAATCCTTTGCTGTTGCAGTTGATAACACTTAATGGCTAAATGCAAAGGATCCACATTCTTAAGCTTCTCCCAAAGGATTAATTCATCTTGATCAATAAGTTGCTCCTCCTCTGCTTTCTTTTCAACATAAGTTTCATTTTGTTCAAAGCCTGGAACATTGAATCTCATGTAGTGAAGTCCTTCCTCAAAGAAAGGATTTGGAAAGGTAGCAGCTGATTGGGGCACTTGAGAAAATTGTCCCTCAGAAAAGTTAGATTGACTTTGTTCAAATTCTTGTACTAAATGGGATCCTCTTTGTGTCTCAACTTCCTACTGATGAGTATAAGCTTGATAAGCAAGCTCCTCCTGCTGTCTTTCAATCTCTTCAAACTGCTTTTTAAAATATAAGGACATATTCCCTATACTCATTTCATCTTAATTTTAAGGCTCATAAGAAGAATAAATTTGCTGATTGGAGATAAAATAATCTTCCTGGGGTCGTTGATAATCATAAGCATGTCGTTGCTGAACTTGTGCAGGGGTGGGTGGGTAGGCCAATTGAGCTTGTTGGTAACCCATTGTTATATAGCTATTTTGAGTAAAACTAGTGGTATCTTCAATAGGGTATGACTGATAAAAAGATGCAGGCACCATACCTTCATGAAATGGTGAATGGTAAGACATACTATCATGAAACTAGCACTTAGACTGTTGAAACCAGATACTTCAAACTTGGAGTCACCAGGTATGTTAAAAAAAACCTACCTCCAAAGGCAGAAAATACTGCTGTACACACCAAACAACAACAGTAAATTGTCTAAACATGAACTGAGAAGTAGTTCATAGTCCCACTGGGCGTGCAAAAAAAATTTATCACCTAAAGTTGCACCCCATTGAACCTAATGTCCAATGCCTCAGTGTAACATGGGAATACCTCTTACGATGTGGGTTTCTTGTAAGCAGAGGTCAGCCTCCGAAGAAGGCCGACTTCCTTTCGTGTCACCTAACTAATGATTCTGTAAGGGAAAAGGGAGAAGGAGTACATAAATTGAAACTAAACTAAGGTGATACACCAAAATGATAGGAACAATGAGATACTCAATTTACACTTGGATACTAACGATGAACACAAAATTACACATCAAATCCTGTAAGGCTTACACTAACATTTCACAAACAGGTTCGATTCACACACTTTTCCGGAGAGGAAAGAGAGATTTTCACATACTAGAATTCATGTGTGACTAAGTGAACACAATTTGTGATTTGTATAATGGTACTTTTGCAAAGGAAGGCATGAAACACAAGTAAAGCTATGAAGGAATGAAAGAAATTCACAAAAATAACTTAATCATGAACCTGAAATGCACAACACTCTGTAAGAACAAGATAGAAATCCGAACATCAACAGTAATCAAGGTAAGCTTTATATAACATGCTCCAAGATGAGTTACATAATTCTGCTAATCCGAGAGAGGACTGTAGTAGTCACAGACTTCAAAAAAGCATCCGGAGAACTCTTTTACAAAAAGGAAAAAATGCCTTATATACAGAAAAGATCTCGGCCCCTTAGGGCTCACAAAATATCGGTCTCCGAAAAACTATCCTAAGATCTTTTGATTGAATTAAATGTTCCAACCTGCGTGTCCCGTTGTTCCTGTCGATGTGAAAAAAAATCACCCTTGGTGAAGCCTTCTGATCTTTCTGAAACCACCACATTCATTTCCTGGCATCGTGTCATCCTTCGAATTCCCCCTGGTTGAGCTGCTTTGAATGCTCCTGACTTCATAACACAAATGCGCTGTCTTGTTTTGTTGATCTTCCTTGCCGAGGTGTTAATCAGTTAAAACGTCAATGGTTCATCTAGTTGAGATTTCCACGACTCGCTTTTAGCTCCCTCTAATTGGCTGGGCACTTTATCGATGAAATTCATGTCGGGGAGACATCGTGTGGTCAGGGAGACCTTACCCCAAGCCTGTTTCCCTTCGCCGTTGCACGTCTCATTGGTTGTCAGGTCATCTTGTAGAATCCCTTTGCTTCTTTGAGAGCCCTTTGGAGTCGGGGAGACATCGCGACTTTGGCGAGACCCTATGGCGAAGGGAGCAACCTTTGCTGAAAGCTTATCACTCTTGTCAAGGAGACATCTGCCGAACTCATTGCTGTCACCGAAGCACCCCCAGGTCACCGAGACCTTTTGGTGAACTCAAGTTGCCATGCCGAAGACTTCAAAATAAAACACTGTCGGTGAGACTTTATCTCTTCATTGGGACTTCTCACCGAGCTGCCTGTGTCACCCCGAAGCCCGTGGTCGCCATAAGTCTCACCGACAGACGATTGAATGGCCTATCGGCCAAAGAATTCTGCGTGAGAAGAGGTCATACCGACCCCTTCCTGTCACAACGATAGGCTATGCAGCTTCATTCGGCAGGACATAAGCTAGGTCTTAGCGACCTGTTCAAAATAGAATGAATCAAAGCAGTCAGTCAGCCAGACAGTAGGAGGGTCTTGCCGAATTTCTCCTTAAAGGAAAACTATGTCAAATTGATTAAGGCATGCTTTTCAATTGAGCTCCCCTGTGAAATGTCATCAGATGCCTGAACTAACCCTCAATGGAAATATCCCATTTGGCTCTTATGAACACCTGCAACATAGATGCCTTGCCTGATTGAGCCTGAGGGTGAGTGAATTACTTGGTTATCACAAAAGAAAGAAATTATTCAATTCATTACAAAAGGAAGAATATGAAGAGACAAAATCTACCCTTCGTACACATGATGGTATGTGCCTTAAACCTTACAACTCAATAACGTGTTCCATCTTGGTTGGACCCAAGGTTGTTGACATAGTTTTTGATGTTATCCTAGAGTCAGATCTATTGAGGATGAAGCTAGGCATACCTTGGATAGCTTCCATGAATGGAATCACCTCCGTTATTCACAAGTGTTTAAAATTTTCCCATGAAGGTGTCGTGCATGTAGTGCATGACACTGGATATCAGCCCTTGGTGTCCCATAATGGATATCCATTAGATCACTTTTGGCCCTCCTCAGTTGGTCTACTTCCTCTGAGAATGGACCTACTTTACAATAATTATGTAAAGTATAAAACTAGGGGCCAAGGATGGCCAAAGTTGAACCTTCCCGTAATAAAACAATTGGTTTTCTCCTCCTCCCGAGAGGAGAAGGAGAAGCCTATACTGACTATTCTCTCTTCCTAGAAAGTAAAAGATAAGTCCACGCTGGATCCCTCTCCTCCTCATAAAGGTAAAGAGAAGGTTTCATTCATCTATACTACCTCGTCCTCTCCCCTTTCTTGGGAGGAGTATTGGATGAGTAAACCCAGCGGCTATCCGCTGAGTTTGATGATTCCTCCTTGGCATAGGCCCAAGATCAAGATTGTGGATCTCCCTAATGAATACCCTAGACTATGGTACTACTTATACAAAAAAAAGAAAGGTTCTCAAAGGGAATTTGATCCATGGAATCCTACCACTCTTACTCCTAAGGCAGTGAATGGGAAGAGGCCTGCTGCTAAGGCTCTTGAGCTGAATCCCCTTGCTACTCCCCAACCTATTCCTCCTACTCCTATTTAGGAATCTATTCCTCTGCTAGGAATGGTTGTAGTGGACATTCCCATGGTTGAGCAGGAGTCTTTTGTTCCCTCATAGCCTCTAGCCTCCAACTCAAAGAGTCGTAGAAACTACCTTGCATGTGAGTGCAAGTGTCAACAAAAGGATCTCTTGGTTGAGCAAACCACTTTGCAAAGGAAGGAGGAAGAAGTGACTACCCTTGCTTCAGGGCCTCCTACAGCATTTCCCTCTTCCCTTCCTTTTGCTTCTCTTCAGTCTAGTCATGCACCACTTCTGGCTCCCATTGTGAGTATGAATGTGCCTAACCCCAAGGGGGTACAAGTGTTCATATCTCCTTCAGTGGAGCTGCCTTTGCTGATGTCTATTCTAGATATCCAACCTTTCTCGAAACCTATGGATGTGATTAATACCTCAGTTGTATCTATTATGATCCTTTCCTCCTCTTTCTCTACACCTCTAGCCTCGTCTGTGGGGATTTCATCTCCTTCAACAAAGCAAAAGGTGGAGTGTGGTCCTTCTAGTAGCGAAGGACGTAAGAGGAGCCTACCTTCTTCGCGAGGTGGCCCCACATTGACTTGTTCTATCTTGGTGACAAAATTGGTCCTAGATTCCCCTCGAATTGCTACTTTCTCTTGAGTCATTCAAAGGAGCCTATAGCAATGAACCTCGTGCATATCCTACCCATCCACCAAGTTAGATTAATCGCTCTTTCCTTTGGGGTGCATATGTTTTAAATCTCATGGATGAAGTTCCACCCTTTTCCACGATCTCACAAAATCATTGACCCTAGCTCCACAAGAGCTCGGTGGAGGGGACCTTGAGGGGCCTTCTTCCTTAGCCCTTGTTGGAGGAGTGCTAGATGCTCCTCCTATTAACATCCCACCACTATAGGCTTATCCTCCTTCCCACTATAGTCTGTATGGGAATTGATGACCTCTTGGTCACCGCTGTTAGTATAGAGACCCTCTCTAATCTTTTATGTGGCGAGCGTCTCCTGATTGTGCTATGTGTTCCTAGATTAACCTGAACACCATTGTTGGTGCTTGGATATAGGTGTTGGTTTTTGTATCATGAACCTTCTTCTATTTGTATCATCATTCTTCCATGTTTTCTTCTTGATTTTTGACAAATTGGGGACAATGTAAAGTGTTGCAGGAATTTAGGCTTCCCTGCCATGTTAACCCAATTTTTTTATTTTTACTTATTTTTTTGTGCAATTCTTCCCTAACTGTTGGGGATTGGATCTTAACCTTGCAAATTCAATGCAGTTTATTCATTATTCATATGCTTTCTGTGATGCATCTAACCCTCATCATAACTATATCCCTTTGTGTCTTCTTTGTTCCTGCGAGCTTTTCTTCTCTTTATCTTTCTCTCTTCTTTGCTTGAGTTGTCCCTCTCATGTGAGATAATGCTTTTATTCAACATTTTGATCTCTAGAAAGTGCATTCATTTCCTTAAAGTCCTTTCTCGATGATCTTCAAAAACCTTTCTTTAGAATTGCATTCTCAACTTGGAACCCTAATGAAACATGTTTCCTTCATCATGAGTTCGTAAAGAAAGGACTTGCAAACCTTCCTTCAAAGTGGGAACAACTTTGGATTTCCCCTCATGTGGGGGCATATTTTTCCTTTCAAATTCCTTGATGAAGTGAAAATATTTCAAAAGGATTCCTTGATGATGGACCACTCTGAGAAAGAAAACATCTACTTTCGAACTATGCATCCCTTGAGTGGACCCCCTTCTTCACGGCGGGTTCCTGAGGGACCCCCTATAAAAGATCTTATCTTGAGTGAAATCATTTGTGTCTATCTTGGGGGTAGCCTGACTAGACCTCACTTTTAAAATAGAACTTCCCTTGAGTGGACCCCTCTCCTTTTGAAGGCTTCTCAAGGGACCCCTTTGAAAGTCTTCCAAATTATTGATAGTCTACATGACTATCCGCTTACTTGCCTACGTGGCCACTTCTTGACTCTACAGAGTCCACTTTCTTAGGTTTCCTCCATGTGATAGATCTTGGGGGATACCTCCCTATAGGACTAAGAGCTTGTAGGGCACTTCCTTTTGGTTTCATCCATGATATATTTTTTGGGGGACACCTTCCTTGCAGGTCTATGGTCCTGTGAGGTGATTTCTTCATAGGGTATCCTTCATGCTAGAGTTTTTGGGGGACACCTTCCTTGCATGTTTTTGGGCCTATAAGACACTTTCTTCCTTCAACTTCATAGTTCTAAGTAGCCATAAAGTCCTACGCTTGTCCTGCACCTTCAGGTTTACCAAATCATGGTTTTCTTCTTTGATGGTTCAAGTATACATTTCTAACCTTACTCCTTCCTTGATCTACTTTACCGAGCACTCATTAGTACTCATGATTACTAAAGTGGGGGAAAAATGTATAGGAGTGAATTTTCACCCTTTATGCAAATTCACCTTTTTTTCCTTCTCCACTTTAGAAAACCAAGTTCAGAGGTTTAATTCCACATAAGCCTATTGCTTGCATCCCACTTGGCACCTATCTTGAGCGTTAATGGAGTTGTTTCTATCAGAGATGCTCATGCAACATGCAGACATCCACATAGTGCGCTTACATCCCTAGAAAATTCTTGTGGATGAGCCTATAGAGGCATTACACTTCTCATTCAGAGTCAAGTTGCAACACCCTCTTCAGCTAACCAACCTAAATATGGTTTCTTTTCTTCATCTCTCCTTCATATTCACTCCTTCAACAAGAATTTCATCCTCTAAGAATTCAATTGATCTTCTTCACAACTTCAAGCATTCAACTTCACACTCTTCCACTCACTCTCAAGCATTTTAGTAGAACCTTTGCACCTCATTGTAGCAAATATATCACTCCATCACTTCACTAGAGCAAGTTGGGGAAAAAAAACCATTGTAGTAGAGGATCAAGTACTCTCATTTTCTCCCCCAAGAAGCCTTGAGTGCTCTTGGTGGAGGTGGTAAGCTTCCATTTCCTCTCCTCTATCACTTGGTTGAGTAAGAACCTTTACTATTTTGTAGTTCTTTAGTTCTCTTTACTATGTTTTCTTTATCTCACTTTCTTGGCTATCCATGGAGATGGAAACACCTAAATAGGGGTCTAACTAAGGCAAGCCCCTATACAACCACCCAAAATTTTCCTCTCTCTCTTGTGTGTAGGTGGACATACTTTCAAGGAGCTAGCTGGTGAATGAGTTTCTTCATGAGATCCTTCTTGCCACCTTAACTTGTATTTTTGCTCTGTCATATTAGAGAATATTTCATTTACTTAATCACATTGTTTTGGCCTTTTAATAGTAGTTATCTATGTCATTAGCCTATTTTAATAGGTTTTACCTTATCTCTTCTGTTGTCTAGCCGTACGAACGCTAACACACTTTAGAGATGCTAGTGCGCCATGCTATTGTCCAAGGACCATGCTTCCATGCTCAGGTAAAGAGCTTCCTGAGGTGTAATGTTGGACATGAAAACCAACTCTCCTAGCCCCATTCTGCATTTTGGGTCTATAGAGTGATTGAAGGACCTTATAGTCCTCATCATTCTTTTCTCACATATCCTAACATCCCGCTAAGTTGAGGTAAGTTAGGGCAGCCTTCTACATCTTGGCCCTCCATGACCTAGGGCCTTGCATGTGGTGGTCCCCCTCTCTTACACAATGATTTTTGGGTTCTTCTCCTTTTAGGAACATAATATAGTCTGATTCACCATGGATTTCTCTAATCTTTTCTCCTTTCGTTTCTTCTTCCAAACTTTATCTATTTTATTATTTTGACATTTTGAATTTTTTTCTTTTATGTCTGGTATAGGAAGACTCATAAAATCACTTATGCAGTTTTTGGTAATATTTCCAA
>VDFB02208696.1:0-22280 GCA_007258455.2 Sequoia sempervirens | reverse complement strand
ATGAAGAAATTTATTTGAAAGTAAGAAAAGCTATCTAGAAGTTATTGATGGATTATGAAAAAATATCTTTTAGATGCCAGCATTACTTTTAAGTAAGGAATGATGAGGATGAATGTTTGAAAGCTAAGCGGTCATTTGTGTGATCTATTTGGCGGAAGGAAGTCTTTCTTTTAACACTAATCTATGGGGCTTGTACTTTGGAACTAGAACCAAATAGTATTGCAAAAAGGAAAAATTGTTTGGAAGGAAATAATCAAGTATCAAGGGAACATGTTGTTGGGTAAGATATTGTGAAGGAAGCACATAGTATTGAAATAGATAAGCATCACAAAGAGTTTAATAAGCTAGACGAGGAGCTTCCTCAAGTCTCTAACATCATATACAAAAATTAAATTTAAAGAGAAAATATTAAAGCTTTTGGACTTGGTGTATACTAATTGTAAACATTGCTTAGAATTACAAGGAATTCTTATGCATCAAAATTATAATTTACTTTTAAGATTAGAAATAGTGAGAAGGATAGCGAAGAAGGGGAATCTCTTGCATCTCCTAAAACAATGTGCTGGAAACCATTCATATTTGCCCCAAAATTATAAAATTTAAGATCTTTTGTATCTATTATGCCCTAATTAATAATCAATTAGAAATATCCCCCATCATAACTTCAATAATGTTGTATGTTTATATGCTTAGTTTTATATTGTACCTCAAAATGAGGTCTTTGTTCCTAGTTCGAGCCCTATGACTTTCATAATGATCTACAAGTATTCCCCATCCCTGATTGCCTAAACATGTAATATAAGACCTAATCCTCCTCAATGTCTAAATTCATATTATAGTGCATGCCATATTTCGAATGCGTTGCCCATACAGAGCCCCTAGTCATGGCTTGTGGTCTCACCATTGCTAATGCTATATGCTCTGAAGGCCCCACTACTCATGAAAAATCCCTTTTATAGCACTGCAGCATTGTAATGCTATGAGGCCTGCACAAAAGAAATGCATATTATATTATAAAGTCTTTTTAAGCTTCTCATATATATATATAACATCAATTTACGTGCATTTACCTAAAGGTTTTTTTTGGTGTACAGCTAGACTGGCCTGGTGTGCAGGTGTTGAGTGTAAGAATTCCATCAGAATGCAATTCAGCAAGTTCGGATTCGAGATATGACTATTAGAATAGGATGGGTATTATTGGAAATTGATTGTAACAGGAGGCAAATAGGTGAGCATTACTTTTACCACCTTAAACTTCTATAAACCATGTAAGTAGATACAAATCGACTGCATTTATTTCAGCTTTAAACTTCATGATTGGTACAAGAAAAACGGTTAGGAAAAGGTGATTAAAGCTATTGATTGGACATTGGTATTGGGTTTTTATTACAGGGCAGGAAGTTTTAGCATTATGAGGATGATATTGACAAGAAGAATTGTGATCATAAAATGGCCTTTTAACGACCTGTGTAAAAATGCATGATCATGGTGAGAAGTAAGAAGCCATACAATCTTGTTCCGTATGATTTGACATTTGATGGGATTGTATTATTATTATAATTTAATTACACAGACGCTGGATCTGGTCAAAGGGCCAACGCAGACAGCAGTAACAAAAAGATAAATCAAAATCTGGGATTGAAGGTAATGCGGCTATATAAATAAAATCCACCGCACGGATCTGTAACACCCGTACCCGTGGGCCGTCAGGTTGTCAGACAAATACGGTATCTTGATTTTCTCGCCTTAAACTCCGTGCGTTCTTATTTTTATTTTTCTCAAGGTTATTCCTGGATTAAGTATAGAGTATAAAATTTAAATGAAATAAGATTATATTTTAATTTGTTTTTAATTAAATATTTATTTATTTATTTTTAATTTTCAATATTTAATCATAATTTTAAAATTATAAAAATACTGAAAATATTAATAAAATTTAAAATATTTATTTATTTAGTATGTTTATTAATTTTTTTAAAAATGTTTCTATTAAATTAATGTAAATATTAAAATTTTCATATCTTTAATATACTATTACTATAAATTTTGATAAAAATAAAATTCTTTATTTTAATCATAAAATTAAAACATTTAAAGTGGCTGATGGGTAGGTCCCTCCCTGTGCCTCCCTCCTTGGCACTCCAAAACTCCAGGGTGCAGATGGCTATGCGACCTGAGGGAGAGGATGCCGAGGCAACAACACATCCATGCTCAGCTCCTGGATATTCTCGTGCTCCTGCGGCGAATGTTGGCCACCTTAATGAGGACGGCTCGTTCGAAGCAGAGCTTTAATGATTGTCAGAAGGTAAGTTGGGCTTTGTTTCAAGTCTGTCATTTGGTGACACGTCATATACGGCAACCCTTGACATGACTTCAGTGTAGACGGGTGGCGACTCACTTCACTTGAAGTGATTATAGTTAATGGTGCTCGGATTGCGTCCGTAGCCCTCCTTCATAGCGAGGATGTGAAGATCGTCCTTTCATAATTTCGGCATTTGTGCGATGGCCAAGCGGATTCTCACGGGTTTAATTTTGGATCCGTTATATTCATTCCGGTGTTTGGTTTTTGTATTCTGGTTTTGTTTTTCTTTGGTGCAGGGTGTAGCTGTTATCATGGAGGGGTCGAAAAAATTGAAGTTCACCATTCATATTTCCTTGGATGGTTTGGAATGCTTTGGTGTGGACACGCCGGTTTCTCTGGTCGCCACGGAGTGACAAATAGCTTTTAGGGAAATCTCAGATCAAAGGTTGAAACAAATTTTGCTCGAGGATGACCCTGTGTTACTGGTCGCAGTTAAGATGGTTCTGGGAAATGAACACTTGCATCGAAAGGAATATGCCAGAGACAATGCTCACATTTCCTCGCGTTTTCTTGCAGTTTTATTGGACCTGGAAATCCCGAAGAAGGTGGCGCGGGAACTAATGGAGCGCTTGTTCCGTGTGGACTTACTCGGTGGCTTGGAAGATACGTTGAAGGCGGCCCTTCTGGGTAAAGGTATCCCGCGCCTGGCTAATTTTCCTCTCTTATGGCATTCGGAGGAAGCTGTCAAGGTGTATCCCTTCCTCCTTGATCTCAAAGGGCCAGCTTTAACTTGCCACCGGAAGCTCGCGGACGTGGCTGTGGAGTTCCTGAAGTGCAAATTAATGTTGGTGCCGATGGAGGGTATGGATTGGCTGGAGGGCTTTATTTGTTTTGCGGAGGTCAATGGTTTCTTGTAAGGTGGTTCAGTGTCATAAATCTCTAATGGCCATTTTTTGTAGTCTTTGCATTTTTTGGCTGCCTTGTTCATATGGGGGGTGGATCGGTCTGTTAATCCTCGGCTCTGTTTCAAGTTTTATCGGGTTGTTGCATGCTCGGGTTTGGGGTTCTTGGTTTTGAGTTTGTGGTTGGGTTGTCATCTTGCCCACTAGTGATGGTGGTCGGTTTTCCTGCGTAGCAGACGATTGTAAGCTTTTTCCTGTTCAATATAATATTTTTATCGTGCGTATCAAAAAAATTTTAAAACATTTAAAAATAATTATTTATTTTAATGTAAAATACATAAGATAGGGAAGAGTATAAAATTTAAATGAAATTTATTTTAAAAATAAGATTATATTTTAATTTTGTTTTCTGTATTTACAAGATTTTAATATTTTATATTAAATTTAAACATTTTTATTTTCTATCTTATTTTAAAAAATTAAACAAACATTATATTCAAAAAAATTATATTCATTTTATATTAAAATAGTTTAAAATTTAAAGATTTACATAAAATGTTATACATTAAATATTTAAAATTTTGTTCTAAATATTTGAACATTATAATTGTCTTCAATAATCAAATTTAAATACATACGATATGGAAGAGTATAAAAATTTAAATGAAATTTATGTAAAAAAAAATTATATATATATATTGTATTTAGAAGATTTTAATATTTTATATTAAATTTAAATATTTTTATTTTCTATCTTATTTTAAAAAATTAAATAAACATTATATTCAAAAAAATTATATTCATTTTATAAATTAATTTTTTAAAAAAATTTAAAGATTTACATAAAATCTTATACATTAAATATTTAAATATTTGTTCTAAAAATTTGAACATTATAATTATTTTCAATAATCAAATTTAAAAATTATAAATAAAAACTTATTTTTATCAAAATTTCTAGTAATAATTTATACTAAAGATATGAAAATTTTAATATTTAAAATTCACATTAGAAACATTTTTAAAAAATTAATATTTTCTATACTAAATATTTTATGTATTTACATTAAAATAAATTTTAATTTTTATTAAAATCTTTATTAATATTTCAAGTATTTTTTATAATTTTAAAATTATTTTTAAATATTGAAAATTAAAAATAAATAAATAAATATTTAATTAAAACAAATTAAACATAATCTTATTTCATTTAAAATTTTATAATTTATAATCGAACTGAGGAATAACCTCGAGAAAAATAAAAATAAGGACTTACCTGAGTTTAAGGCGAAAATCAAGATACCGTGAGATTTGTTCCGACAACTCTGATGTTCTAAGGGTGTTACAGATCCTGCGGCAAGGATTTGTTGCCTCAGATAGCCATTGCTGCTAGAGGAGGCATGGCATAGACATCCATGGGCCGGGTGCAAATTGTTGCCACTATAGCCACGCCTCAATTGCATTCTGATGGAATTCTTACACTCAACACCTGCACACCAGGCCAGTCTAGCTGTACACCAAAAAGACTTTATAATATAATATGCATTTCCTTTGTGCAGGCCTCATAGCATTACAATGTTGCAGTGCTATAAAAGGGATTTTTCATGAGTCGTGGGGCCTTTAGAGCATATAGCATTAGCAGTGGGGAGGCTACAAGTTATGGCTAGGGACTCTCTATGGGCAACACATTCAAAATATGACATGCATTATAATATGAATTTAGGCATTGAGGAGGATTAGGTCTTATATTATATGTTTAGGCAATCGGGGATGAGGAATATTTGTAGATCATCGTGAAAGTCATATGATTCAAACTAGGAACAAAGACTTTATTTTCAGGTAATAAAACTAAGCATACAAACAAAGAGCATTATTGAAATTTTGATGGAGGATATTTCTAATCAATTATTAATTAGGGTATAATAGATACGAAGGATTCCAAATTTTATAATTTTAGGGCAAACATGAATGGTTTCCAACAGATTGTTTTAGGAGACACAAGAGATTCCCCTTCTTTGCTATCCTTCTCACTATTTATAATCTTAAAAGTATATTATAATTTTGATGCATAAGATTTTGGCAAGAAACACTACACATGTTTTTTGGTGTTGTCATTGATGGCAACCCTTGTCAGCTAGTCAATCCGCACGTTGCAATTTACTCATGTCGATAAACAGATTGAAGATTAGTGATTATTTGTTAAACTAGAACAAAGCATCCGATAATTTTTTGTTCTTCGATTCATATGCAGATTTTCTGTTATTATTGTGTTGTGGATCTTAGGGAGTATTGTTCGATGCATAATGTGTGCTATCTGTAAATCTTGGTGCCTCATATCAATTTGGGTGGAAGTTAGAAGGTTTGGTGAACTATTTTTTTGTTCATCAGTATTTGGAGGCCGACTTGGTGAATATAGTGTGTCGTGGATATTTGAGGAGTTATTGTTTAAGTATTTTTGTTTGAACTTTTTGGTCTGGGTCCCCACTATGTTGTGGCCGACTCTTGTAGATGCACATTGAATATTATGGATGATTTGAGCCGACTATTTGTGAATATTTCTTATTTTTCTTAAGCCGACATATAGTGATTGAATTCCTGGTGGTGGATATATATATTTAATGATCGATTATATCATTTTGGTGTGTGTTCAATGTGAGTTGATGTATGTTGCGAATGTCAAAAGGTTAGTATAGCGATTATGCACAGTTCACTTGTGCATTAAGGATTTTTGGTGTGAATTGAAACAGAACATAGCAGAAGAGCAGAATCAGTTAGAAGGTCCAAAATTCAATTGTTGAGCCTAACCAGAAATGTAATTAGGCATTTGTAGATGCTACTTTACCAGTTCAAATTCGTGGAAGTATTTCAAACTTTTGTAAGGTAGTTAGCCTTTCAGTTTTTGAGCAGTGAGCTCTAGATAGTGTGTTTGAATGCAAGTGCATTCTCATTTTGTAATATTTTCTTTTGAGTATACTCAGAACAATATTGTGGATTGACCTCCACCGTGGTTTTTCCCCTAACAAGGTTTCCATGTAAAAAATTCTTGTGCTATGGTGTTGTGGTTATTTGTCTTATGTGCATGCATCTTTTATCTTGGTTGAATGTTATCAAGACTTTATGATCAGATTAATAAAGTTAAAATTGCACAACACTAATTCACCCTCTCAATGTTGCTTGATCTCCAAATAAATGGTATTAGAGCTCGGCCTTTTGAAGAAGTTTCTTTAAAAAAGCTTGGGGAAGATCTCATAAAGTGTTTTAATGGATTCAAACAGTCTTAAACAACAACTTATGGTGGCCCTAGATGATCTTGATTAGGAAAAATATGAAGTCTGGGAATTACAAGCAAATCTCATGAAAGCTGATAAATTCATTGAGTCATTGAAAGAAAAAATTAATAAGTCCAGAGAGAAGAGAAGGAACGATATAGAAATAATCACTAAGACTGAAGGAAAAGACTGAAGAATGTGAATTTTTTTCTAGAGATAATGCAGTCCTAAAGCATGAGACATAATCTATTATGATGAGGATGACCAAGAAGAATGAAGAAAAACTTGCTCAATCCTTAAAACAGAAATATGAAAAATATAACCAAATTATTGATGGATTCATTCAGTTGGAACTTGAGTTGGAGCTAACCAAACACAATGAGGAAGAGCTTGAAAAGAAGATTGATGATCTTAGAGATGAACTTGCTATAGCAAAAAAATTCAAGGAGAAGTTCAAGATTAGCTCAACCAAGCTTGATGAACTGATTAAAAGTTAGAGGACTCCATGGCGACAAGCAAGGTCTTAGATATGAAGAAGGAGAAAGTTCCGTATCCGAAAAGGAAATCTAGACAAAGGAGGTTTAGACAAGGAAATCGACGAACAACACCTGAAGGTATCCAAAGTGAAGATAAACCAAATGCCTAAAGGTTTAATGGTATCCGCGTGTTTGGTAAGAATTCTACCATATATACCAATGCGTATAGAATAACTAAGAGGTCCATTATCTCCTCAAGTTAGTGCTTTAATTGTAACAAGTGTGGTCATAAGTCAAATGAATGCAAAAATGTGATGAACAACTTTTATAGGAATGTTAGATGTTATACATGCAATAGACTTGGTCATATTGCTAACCAGTGCAGATCAAGAGAAAGACAGTGGAACAACTAGTCTGGACAAAGAAATGTGGTGTGCTACAATTGCAACAAAATTGGTCATATTTCTAGATTTTGCATAAGAGGTCTGGTAAATCAGAGAAGAAACATGCATAAGGATGAAAAAGGAAAAGGGAAAGTCACTACAGATTAGATCAGGAAGCAGATGAAGAAGACATGGGTAAAGAAGAGTCCCTCTGTTGTAGGAAATGAGCCAACACCAGAATCAACTTATGGTAATTCCTCTAGGAATTAGGTTAAGGCCTTTGGCCTAGGGGGACTGTCAAGAAAATCTTTCAAACCCCCTATAGGAAATCGACATCAGGATGTGGATGAGTTCAACTATTGTATTGATGATCTACAGGTGCTATTGAACAATTGAAGAGAGTATTTATGCAGAATTGAAGGTCTACATAAGAGTTATCTTTTATAGTGTGTGGAAACAAGGTATTCAGATGAGTTAGGGAAAAATAATTTATTGTGTCAAAAAGTTTAGGTGTGCGAATGATAAAAGGTTATTTCTATCCTTCATTTGTCACTTTGTATTTTGAGAAAAAGAAGTTTGAAGAGCTCTGAAGTAAACTTTGGAAAAATTTGGCGAGAATTCAAGTGTGAAGGTGATTCGAAGTTCAAACCCTAATCTGGCTAAAAGGTATTTTTTGGGAAAACTTGTATACCTGTGAATTTGTGAAAATGGCTACTCCATTGGTAGTTGAAGTCAAGGATAGACCCTGTCCGAAGTTCAAGTGGCATCCTTTCAAGTCTGTTGAGACTAAGCCCTTAGGTGCATTTTCATTTGTTTTGTACGGTGTTTTACACATTGAAGATATTAGGGCATACATTCATGCTAATATTGAGGAGTTAGGGAGCTCACATTTGCTAAATCTGTATTCCAAACACATTGTTAGAGAGGATTTTTGTGTCAAGCCTAAATTCAAAACCCTAGAGGAAAAGAAATTCACGCAGATTGTGAAATTTCACGTGTTTGATGAAAATGAATGGGCCTGGTACATCTTGAGTTGAGTTAATGCTGAATTCATGTGGTTGAATCAACCCTTCAAGATTACAAAAGAGGCTATAAGTGTTGTTACAAGTTTAAATTCCTCCGATGGACTGTCGATTTTGAAGTTTGTGAAAAATCAAACAGTCACTAATGCAACTGGTTATGTATTTGATAGGAGAGCGATGACAATTGATAACATCATTGATGTGGGTGTGAAATTTTCCTCGATGGTCATTGGTTATAAGATATATCACTCCATTCAAGAAAATTTTGTATTCGGTATAGCCATATATGCAACCTATCAAATGGTAAAGGAGAATGCAGAGTATGATTTATGTGAATTGCTTTGAAGTCAGCTTATGGAAAATCTTGGTAAGATTAGGAAAGACAAGAAGAATTCCTTTAATTATGGTAATTTGTTGCTATGTTTGTTCTTTTATTTCATGGATTAAGTTTCGGGAGTTGGGAAAGTGCATTGGCAAAGCGATAAGCCTGTTGCTGTTCAGATTAGAGACATGTTATTCAGCCTTGGTGATTTGCAAGCCAAGAAAACTACAATCTGGGGATATCTCAAAAACTTTCAAAATGAAATACAAGTAAGGGAAATAATTCCCACTTCTATTGTGGAAAAGTTTAAGGATACAATTGGTTTTATGGTGGATATTGATCAGTGCTTGATGGAAGCGGTAGAACCTAGAACCGTCTGGATTATGCCAATGGGTTATGAAGTTGAGGAGAGAATCTTGGAGCTATATGCACAAAATTTTTTGAGTAATCCTTTGAATCCTTATGAAGAAAGGTTTCGAACATATGCAAAGAAAAATATGCAAGTCCATGAGCAATTGAAAAAACCAATGATAGTCCGGAGAGTGAGGAAAGAAGTGGAAGTCTTCGTAGAGATCATGGGCATACCTGTAGAAGCTATAAGAGAAGTCAGAAGGAAAAGAGAGCAAGCTGAAAGCAAAAAAGGAAAAGAGCCTGCTAAAACTGAATATGCTAGTCTGGTAGCATCCTCTGCTCAAACTAGATCAACAAGGAGCTCAACACCCCTATCTAGTCATGCAAAGAAGCCAACCCCTGCAAAAGCTCAAGTTAAGGCATCTGGTAAAAGGAAAAAGGATAAGAGAACAAGAGTGTATATAGTTGTTTCAAATGATGAAGAGACAGAATCTGATGAAGAAGTTAGAGAAATAAAGCATATGAGCACCCCTGCAGCAACAACAGTCAAGCCCTCCGGTGAGGAGGAGAAAGCAAAGAAGAAGATGAAACTTGACAAACCAGGTATGTCAGTAGAAGAAGTTGAAAGAGGTATAATCAAGGATGGAAATCTTAACCCCCTTGTGTGAAGTGTATGGTACCTTTGATACTGTTGGTCAAAGAGTCCTTGAGGAGGCTACAATAAAAATATTTGAACAATTTCACATGACTTTGCTGAGATTGTGGACATCAAAATCTGGCCATGTTAAGCCTTAACAAGAATAAGTCAACCAAAACACAACAAATCTAATATCCCTATGAAATATTGCATCATGTTAGATATGCTAAATGAGAAATTAAAACAATAAGACAAGCTAAATAAGCATATAAACAACATGAATCCAAATTTATCTCATAGTGGATTGGTGCTATTTGTTGAAAATAGCCCTTTCCCAATCCTTGATAAATAAGCTAGATGATGATGATAAGATGGGAAAAATCAATTCTCCAATGAAGAATGATTTTGCATAAGCTTTGTAGATGAAATTGTGGAGGATTTGTTAAAGGATGAAGCTTTCATTTATAGATTTTCTTGATGAGAGATTAGCCAGATGGATGAATGTGGGACTAAGATTGGACCAATGAGATGAGGACACTTGTCCACTTCTGATAGGTTGGAGGATGAGCACATTTTGGTCAATGTGCCAAAGAATTTAAAATTATGAGTGGGAGACATGTCAAAATTTAAAATTCTAAGTGGGGGACATGTAAGAATTTAAAATTTTGAAAATGTTGAGTGGGGAATATTCCTCAAAGATGCCATGTTGAAAGAAAATAAGGATTTTAATAAATCAATAAATTGATTTATTTGTGCAAGTGGGTGGTTAGGTTAATTTAATTAGGATTAGATTAGCCTAATGATGACTAGGATGTTTTGACCCCTTTTGACTTGAACTTTTCATTTATTAAATGAATAACCTTTATAAATGAAATTAATGTTGATGAATGACTCCACTAATCGCATGATGCAAGTTTGGCATGTCTACAAAGATAATGACACAAATAAGCCTAAGGAATTGTATGAAATTTTGGAGACGGGGAGAGTTAGTGCTAGAACTAAAGAGGAGCAGTTGAGAGAATGGGTTCTTACAAATCTAAGTCTGGTAATGTCTGTTGAAGAAATGAAGTCAATCCTAAAAGAAGCAAAAAGAGAGTTAAAAAGCAAAACAAGAATAAACAAGCTTATGTTGGGTAAGACTGAAGAAGTGAAAAAGAAATAGAAATAATTTTGAAGAAAATTCTATTAAAGAACAAAATTGGTGTTGTTTCAGAAGAAGAGCATACATGGAAGATATTTCATTTGGTCTGGTAAATGAAGAGGTTACAATTGATGACACACAAATTCCTCCTGATGTACATAATACAGAAGAAACTATGGAGATTGAAGCTCCTAAAATTGTGTCGGTTGAAGAAAAGGAGATATTAGTTGAAGAAGTTTAAGCTCCAAATGACAAGCAAAAATATGTGGCTGTGGAAAAAGTAGTTGAGGAAAAGAAGGTTGAAGTCAAGGGAGTTCCAGTATAAGGAAGAGACACTGCAGAGGCAATGAAGAAGTTTCTAGAAGAGAAAAAAGGAAAAAAATGATCTTGAGTTAGGAGATGCTCTTATTCATTTGTCTATCTTGTTCCCAATTCAAAAAATGAAAGTCGCATCATTTGCACAAGCTAAGGCTAGGGAAGAAATTCTAAAGTCTCACATTGAGGACAGTGAGTTATTGAACCTGACATCTGGCATTTTGGAGAAGATCTTGCCTACTTATGTTAAGGATCCATTTGGTTCTTCCTCTGGTGAGCTGAAGAAACTTCTAAATTTGGTAAGTACTCATTTTGAGTCACTTGAGAAGTCTACTTTGGTCAAAGTTGAGAAGGAATTTGATGCTAGACAGATCTATAGGTTGAAAGGATTAATAGCTAATGACAAATCTCTATTAGCTACCTGTGTGAAAAATGTTCAAAGTGCATTGACAGAAGGTGGAAGGATTTATAAGTCGTGTTTGTCTTTGTCAAAGCTTATTGAAGAAAATGAGAAGAAGGTTAAGGATCATGAGAAAGAGTTAGCTACTATTTCTGATGCTTTTGATCCTTTAACTGTTTCTGTTGGAGAGCAAGAAGGTCAAGTTATATCCTTACTTGATAAAATAATGAGTCTGAAGCGTGATAATGACAGAGTTGTGGAAAGAGTTGGTGAACTTAGAGGGCTAATTGGTCATAAGATGGAAACCATGTTGAATGCTTTGAAAGAAGCACAAGATGCCATGGCGGTCAGTGAGCCTTGAATCTGCAGAATTGCAATCTTATTTACTCTATGGTCACATAACTATTCTGGAAAGCC
Organism: Sequoia sempervirens; assembly: GCA_007258455.2. Classification (NCBI taxonomy): domain Eukaryota; kingdom Viridiplantae; phylum Streptophyta; class Pinopsida; order Cupressales; family Cupressaceae; genus Sequoia; species Sequoia sempervirens. Next base: position 10,343 of record VDFB02208696.1, on the reverse strand, counting down.
TCAAGAAGTGTTGAGACACAAGCTTGAACTTGTTAAAGATAAATTTTGCAGATATCTTCAAGTTTGTGTAAGTTGTTTGAAAAAAAGTTTGTACATATGTAGTTTGAAGTTTATGTTTGTTTATAAGAGTTTTGTATGTCGATTCCCCATCTTTTCCATTGATGTCAAAGGGGGAGAATAGAATAGTGAAAAATGTATATTCATCTAAGGGGGAGTTGTAGTTTTGAGTTGTGGATGAAGATCTTTTTTGGAGTTTTGGGTGGCAGTGTATTTTTGTTGGTACTGATCCGACACTTAGTCATTTTTCACTAAGTGTTGCCATCAATGCCAAAAGGGGAGATTGTTGGCAAGAGACACTGCACATTTTTTCTAGTGTTGTCATTGATGGCAACCCTTGTCAGCTAGTCGATCCGCACATTGCAATTTTCTCATACTAGCAGACAGATTGAAGATCAGTGATTATGTGTTAAGCTAGAACAGAGCATCCGGTAATTTCGTGTTCTTCGATTCATATACAAATTTTCTATTATTATTTTGTGCTGTGGATCTTAGGGAGTATTGTTCGATGCATAATGTGTGTTATCTGTAAATCTTGGTGCCTCGTATCAATTTGGGTGGAAGTTAAAAGGTTCGGTGAACTAATTTTTTGTTCATCAGTATTTGGAGGCTGACTTGGTGAATATAGTGTGTCGTGGATATTTGAGGAGTTATTGTTTAAGTATTTTTGTTTGAAGTTTTTGGTTTGGGTCCCCACTATTTTATGGCCGACTCTTGTGGATGCGCATTGAATATTATGGATGATTTGAGCCAATTGTTTGTGAATATTTCTTATTTTTCTGAAGTCGACATATAGTGATTGAATTCTTGGTGGCAGATATATATAAGTGATCGATTATATCATTTTAGTGTGTGTTCAATGTGAGTTGATGTATGTTGCGAATGTCATAAGGTCAGTAGAGCGATTATGAACAGTTTTGCTTGTACATTAAGGATTTTTGGTGCAAATTGAAGCAAAACATAGCAGAAGAGCATAATCAATCAAAAGGTCCAGAATTCAATTGTTGAGCCTAACCGGAACTGTAATCAGACATTTGTAGATGCTACTTTATCAGTTCAAATTCGTGGAAGTATTCCAAACTTTTGCAAGGCAGTAAGCCTTTCAGTTTTTGAGTAGTGAGCTCTAGGCAGTGTCCCTGAATACAAGTGCATTCTCATTTTGCAATCTTTTCTTTTGAGTATACTCAGAACAATATTGTGGATTAACCTCCACCGTGGTTTTTCCCCTAACAGGGTTTCCACGTAAAAAATCCTTGTGTTATGGTGTTGTGGTTATTTGCCTTATGTGCATGTATCTTTATTTTGGTTGAATGTTATCAACACTTTAATGATCAAATAAATAAAGTTAAAAATTGTGTAACACCGATTCACCCCCCCTCTCAGTGTTGCTTGATTCCAACATAAGAATCCTTTCCTAAATTTCCTTGTAATTCTAAGTAATGTTTACAATTAGCATACACCAAGTCCGAAAGCTTTAATATTTTCTCTCTAGATTTTTCTAGTGTATGATGTTAGAGACTTCAAAAAGCTCCTCTTTTAGCTTATTAAAATCTTTGTGATGCTTATCTATTTCAATACTATGTACTTCCTTCACAATATCTTACCAAACAACATGTTCCCTTGATAATTGATTATTTCCTTCCAAACAATTTTTCCTTTTTGCAATACTATTTGGTTCTAGTTCCAAAGCACAAGACCCACAAATTAGTGTTGAGAGAAAGGCTTCCTTCCACCAAGTAGATCACACAAATGACCGTTTAGCTTTCAAACGTTCATCCTCATCATTCCTTACTTAAAAGTAATGGTAGCATCTAAAAGATATTTTTTCATAATCCATCAATTACTTATAGATAGCTTTTCTTACTTTCAAATAAATTTCTTCATAGAGATAATTTCTCAAGTTGATTTCTACTGGTATCCTTATAGAAATTCTTAAAGTATATGTCTATAGGATAAAAACACAAACCTGTGCCACACTTTTGGCCAACTAAATAGTTCTAAGTGAAATGGTTTCACCTGAAACAATGTGACCTATACATGGCACATACAATTTGTGGTGTTTGTGAGAGTCAAGAATCATTTTTTATTTTTGATATTTTGATTAGTTTTAATATGTTTTTTTAAATAATGCAAGAAGATTGTTATAATAAAAAATGAGGTTGATTATAAATTAAAAAAACACTAAAACATATTAAAATATTTTTAAAAATATATGGTGCACTAGAGGAATCCTCTCCAAAAAGGTATAATTTATTTTTTGAAAATGATTTAAAAAAAAAGAAGATAAAAGTTGGCATGAAGTGAAAACAACCAAATTTTGGTAAGTTTGACTTTAAAACTTTATTACGAGGAAAATATACATCAAAAATTTTATTTTATTTTTATGCACTAGATATTGAAGTTATTTATTTGGGGGAAAAATAGGGAAAAATAAAATTGTTTTCTCTTTTACATCACTTTTTCCTATTTCAATAATTCAAAATCTGCTCTTAAATTTTTTTAAAAAATATCAAAACAATTTTTTTAAAAACTAAAAATTACAAGCATAAATTTCATTAGTTCTACATTTCATTAACTTACATCATTTTGAAATTCAAAACTTAAAAAGACCATTTTATGTGAACAAAGTTGAAATTTTTTGTTTATGTTGGTTGATTCCTTTATAAAAGTGTGACATGGGTTTGTAATTTTACCCTAATTGATCTTGCAATTTTTACTTGTGATCTTAGATCATTTAAAATTAAACTTGTAGAAGAATAAAACATGATTTTAATGATGGAAGAGATCTTTTGACAACAAAATTCAAGAGCGAAATGAATGCAAGAAGGTGATTAGAACATTGATTTATTTCACCTCTCAACCAACATTAGAAAATTGCATAAATTTAATAGTAAATATCCAATCCCCTTCTAGCACTATTGTGAGTGACATAAATGTAATCAAAAGAGAAGGTATGAACTTTTTTTAACTACCTCTTAGTGTCATCAACCCTAAATAATTTGACTACCCAAGAAGCGATGCTGAGTAATATCCCCTCCTTAATTTTTGATGCTCAAAATGAGGATTTATTAAATGAATTTTGTCTAAGGAGATCTAGAAGGTGATCTTTTCTTTAGGTTTTATGAAATCCCTTGGGCTACATGAGTTTTAGGCTAGTTATTTTTCAAAAGTTTTGAGATATGATTAGAAAGTATGCTTGGCTAGTGGCTACGGAGTGTAGATCAAGGTAGTATGTGTTGAAGTTTTAAATTATGATTTTCCCTTCTCTTATCAAAAAAACACAAAAGCCCTAATTTCTTTAATGTTTTTAAACTAGTTTTACTTTGTAATACTTTGTATAATGTCATGATTAAGGCTATAATTTTGAGAATAAACAATAGGTTATATGAAATCATTTTAGAGGAGAAGAGTGGTTTTTCAAAATTATGAACATTTGATAGTGAGATAGAGATGTACGATAAAATTATGAATGTGAAATAGTGTGTTAGTTCCATAACTATGTTTTAATTATGAGAGTGGTGGAAAAGTTTTAAGACTTATAAAATATAATCAAGTCATTAAATATTCACCATGCATTATTTAGATAGAATCAAGGTAGAAAAACCCTCATTAAATGTAGATGTGATAATTAATTTTTTTTAAAAAGAAAAAAATTATCTAATGAACCCTTCTAAACACCAATAAAGTGAAAAGAAATAAATAAATAAAATCACAAAATCATTATTTGCAAATCACCCCACAAAAACGATGGGGGCCTCGCAAGAAAGAGACTAACACCAATGCGATGGGTTCAAAATTTTAAAAATAAGAAGTATCACATAGGTAGGGGAGAGGGGCCCATACTACAGCGGGGTCCAATAATGGAGATAGAAGTAGTTCTTAGTGGGCCCCATAGTGGAGCACCTTAGTATCCAATTGCAAAACACTTTTTATCCATAAAGTACACAAACTGACAAATCATGTGATGCCACATGAGCACACCAATAAAACATGACTTAGTGCACCACTATCGGTCTCACTTTGTTTTGGGCCTTTTTGGATACCTCAGTAAAAAGCATGTTGATGTGGCATCATATTTGATGATGTGGCCCTAAAACGAAATATAGAAGCACATGAGTTGCCAAATAAACTGTTGTACAAAATTGGGAGTGATTTGAAATTTTCACCTAGAATTTTGAGAAACATAAAGTTAGGATGCTCCACTATGAACCCCTCCCCCTAGATGCAAATACAAATTTCCTTCCTATGCAAGTCTGGAACTATTGGTTTATTAATGAGGTAGAAAGACATATGCATACTACTCCACTTCAATCCCAGATTTTGATTTATCTTTTTGTTACTGCTGTCTGCGTTGGCCCTTTGACCAGATCCAGCGTCTGTGCAATCATAATATAATAATAATACAGTTCCATCAAATGTCAAATCAGACGGAACAAGATTGTATGGCTTCTTACTTCTCACCATGATCACGCATTTTTACACAGGTTGTTAAAAGGCCATTTTATGATCACAATTCTTCTTGTCAATATCATCCTCATAATGCTAAAAATTTCTGCCCTGTAATAACCTTCTTCACTGGTCCAAGATCTGATTACCAGGGAAATACAAATCATCTGTCTTCTCCATTTGTTAGTGATTTTGAACTACCCAATACCAATGCCCAATCAATAGCTTTAATCACCTTATCCTAACTGTTTTTCTTGTACCAATCATGAAGTTTAAAGCTGAAATGAATGCAGTTGATTTGTATCGACCTACATGGTTTGTAGAAGTTTAAGGTGGTAAAATTAATGCTCACCTATATGCCTGTTGTTACAATCAATTTCCAATAATACCCATCTTATTCTAATAGTCATATCTCGAATCCCAACTTGCTGAATTGCATTCTGATGGAATTCTTACATTCAACACCTGCACACCAGGTCAGTCTAGCTGTACACCAAAAAAAACCTTTAGGTAAATGCACGTAAATTGATGTTATATATATATATATGAGAAGCTTAAAAAGACTTTATAATATAATATGCATTTCTTTTGTGCAGGCCTCATAGCATTACAATGCTGCAGTGCTATAAAAGGGAATTTTCATGAGTAGTGGGGCCTTTAGAGCATATAGCATTAGCAATGGTGAGACCACAAGCCATGACTAGGGGCTCTGTATGGGCAACGCATTCGAAATATGGCATGCACTATAATATGAATTTAGACATTGAGGAGGATTAGGTCTTATATTACATGTTTAGGCAATCAGGGATGGGGAATACTTGTAGATCATTATGAAAGTCATAGGGCTCGAACTAGGAACAAAGACCTCATTTTGAGGTACAATATAAAACTAAGCATATAAACATACAACATTATTGAAGTTATGATGGGGGATATTTCTAATTGATTATTAATTAGGGCATAATAGATACAAAAGATCTTAAATTTTATAATTTTGGGGCAAATATGAATGGTTTCCAGCACATTGTTTTAGGAGATGCAAGAGATTCCCCTTCTTCGCTATCCTTCTCACTATTTCTAATCTTAAAAGTAAATTATAATTTTGATGCATAAGAATTCCTTGTAATTCTAAGCAATGTTTACAATTAGTATACACCAAGTCCAAAAGCTTTAATATTTTCTCTTTAAATTTAATTTTTGTATATGATGTTAGAGACTTGAGGAAGCTCCTCGTCTAGCTTATTAAACTCTTTGTGATGCTTATCTATTTCAATACTATGTGCTTCCTTCACAATATCTTACCCAACAACATGTTCCCTTGATACTTGATTATTTCCTTCCAAACAATTTTTCCTTTTTGCAATACTATTTGGTTCTAGTTCCAAAGTACAAGCCCCATAGATTAGTGTTAAAAGAAAGACTTCCTTCCGCCAAATAGATCACACAAATGACCGCTTAGCTTTCAAACATTCATCCTCATCATTCCTTACTTAAAAGTAATGCTGGCATCTAAAAGATATTTTTTCATAATCCATCAATAACTTCTAGATAGCTTTTCTTACTTTCAAATAAATTTCTTCATAGAGATAATTTATCAAGTTGATTTCTTTTAGTATCCTTAAAGAAATTGTTAAAGTATATGTCTATAGGGTAAAAGCACATACCCATGTCATGCTTTTGGCCAACTAAATATTTTTGAGGGAAACAGTTTCACCTGAAACAATGTGCCCTATATGTGGCACATACAATTCCGAGCGAAACCCTTAGAAATATTTCGATTGAAGCCATCTATCTGGCATCCTCGTTGGCAGCCACTTCATCTTTTTTCAGAATTTTTGAAACTTTCCACTTGAACATGATACTTCTTCAGTCGAAATGAATTTTTCCAAAAAACTAAAAATATCTTTTTGTAGAGCTCGGAGTCAAGAATCCAATTTTTTTTTGATATTTTGATTAGTTTTAACATTGTTTTAAATAATGCAAGAAGATTGTTATAATAAAAAATGAGGTAGATTATAAATTAAAAACACTAAAACATATTAAAATATTTTTAAAATTATATGGTGCACTAGAGGAGAGAATCCTCTCCAAAAGGGTATAATTTGTTTTCTTAAATGATAAAAAAAATAGACAAAAGTTGGCATCAAGTGAAAACAACCAAATTCTGGTAAATCTGACTTTAAAACTTTATTACAAGGAAAATATACATTAAAATTTTTATTTTATTTTTATGCACAAGATATTCAAGTTATCTATTTGGAGAAAAAATAGGGAAAAATATTTAATTGTTTTCTCTTTTTTTGTGGCGTTGACTCGACATCACTTTTTCCTAAAATTTCAATAATTCAAAATCTGCTCTTAAATTTATAAAAAAATATCAAAACAATTGTTATTTAAAAATTAAAAATTGCAAGCATACATTTCATCAAGAGTTATGCATTTCATTAGCTTACATCATTTTGAAATTCAAAACTTAAAGACCATTTTTATGTGAACAAAGTTAGAACTTTTTGTTTATGTTGGTTGATTATTTTATAAAAGTGTGACACAGGTTGTAATTTAATTCTAATTGATCTTGCAATCTTGTGATCTTAGATCATTTAAAATTAAGCTTGTAGAAGAATAAAACATAATTTTAAGGATGGAAGAGATTTTTTGGCAACAAAATTCAAGAGTGAAATCGATACAAGAAGGTGATTAGAACACCAATTTATTTCACCTCTCAACCAACATTAGAAAATTGCATAAATTTAAGAGTAAACATCTAATCCCCTTCTAGCACTATTGTGAGTGACATAAATGTGAACAAAAGAGAAGGTATGAACTTTTTTAACTACCTCTTAATGTCATCAACCCTAAATAATTTGACTACCCAAGAAGTGATGCTTAGTAATATCCCCTCCTTAATTTTTGATGCTCAAAATGAGGATTTATTAAAGGAATTTTGTCTAAGGAGATCTAGAAGGTGATCTTTTCTTTAGGTTTTATGAAATCCCTTGGGCTACATGAGTTTTAGGCTAGTTTTTTTTCAAAAGATTTGAGATATGATTAGAAAGGATGTTTGGCTAGTGACTAAGGAGAGTAGATCAAGGTAGTCTATGTTGAAGTTTTAAATTATGAATTTCCTTTCTCTTATCAAAAAATACAAAGGCCTTAATTTCTTTAATGATTTTAGACTAATTTTACGTTGTAATATTTTGTATAATGTCATGATTAAGGCTATGGATTTTAGACTAAACAATAGTTTATATGAAATCATTTTGAAGTAGAAGAGTGGTTTTTCAAAGGAAGATTCTATCTTGCCAAGCCAAGCTCCAATAAAGGTGTTTTCACTATCTTGACATGATTTGAAGAAGCCTCTTTTTGTAACCATTTTAACCTCTTTTGTATTACTAGCTCACAACATCTACTTAAGATATCTCATTAGCTTTCTTGTGAGCCACAATCTAATTTAGAAACTAGGGGATTTTTTACTAGTAATTTGTCTTCAATTTATAATTTTTAACTTGTTGGGGTATCAAAAATGGTGAATATAACACTTTTGGTAGTATATGTTTTTACTCAAATTTGATTCAATTTTTGTGTGTGTAGCATCTTGAATCATCCTCAAATAGATTTTTTAATTTTAGAACAAAATTAAATCATGATGCCATTTAATCTAGTTTTTTCCCCATAGCCAGGATATTATAGAGGTAAATTTTAACCTAGGTCCAATCACCTATAATTTGAATTTTTATTTTTCAAAATTATCATTCAATTACCTTCCTTTTTATATTATTAAGAGCAAAGGGTGGAACGATTTCCAATGAAATTATAGGAAATTAAATGTGTGGGGTGGTGTGGTTGCTAATAAAATTATATTGAATTGAGGGGAAATATATATCACCATGAAATTTAGTGTTATTGGTGCAACGGGAAATTTAGACAAAAAGAGCAATTTTTTTCCTTGATCGGAAAGTATAACACCTAAATCTACACCTATCTTGTATTGTGATCATGGATCAAAGGATATCTCCAAGTATTTGTCTATTCTATTATGAATATATGTTCATCTAGAAATTTGATGGGTGGATAGGAAGATGTGGATCATGGAGCTTATACGAGTTGGTTGACTATTGTGTGTCCTTTAATAGTTTTTTTTTATATGAAATAGAGATCAACTCCTCTAAGTAACATGACTATAACAAACTGTTGAGCATTGAAAAAAAAACACCAAATAAACATATTTTTTATATATAATAATATGAGTAAAGGTGTAAATTCAAAACAAATAATCCAATACACATCATTAAGTATGCAACATTATAACTTAATAAGAAATAAACTCATCTCATATTTAAATCCATGTATAATTCATTTGATATGTACATATATTTTTTTGTCAATCAAGTAATCACTTTAAATCACATAATATTTGCATTATAACAAATATGCATGGGAATACAGTGAGTTTTATTCATGAGAAAGTATTTGATGATCTTCAACTATAAGAGGGAGAGCACCATCAAAGTGTTTTCCCTCCAACCACAAATTGGTAGTCCCTCACACACCTTCCAATTGGAACTGGTCCTACAATTCATGAGGACAACATATAAAGAACTCTATAACCATATCATGTCATTCAAGAACTAGTGTAGTGTATTGACTCTATCACACACAATTTTCCATACAACCCTAGATACCCTCTAGCTAAGTATGACAACTCCAACTAAAATACAATCTATCAGACACAATGAACCAACAATGCAAGCAACATTGCATTACTTTGTTCAAAATTTTGAAATATAAAATAATATTCCTATATGGATATGAGTATCATTATTCACACATCTCTTTCTCAAAATTTTCATTAGAAGACATCATGGTATTCACAATGATACATTGTTAGGTCATAGAAAAATACGATAGACATAAAACAATTCCACTAGTCTAGGGAATATTCCAATCACAAACAAAATGTATATTTTCTATTTATTGGGATACGCACATTATCATGTATCATCTCGGTTCACAAGAATTTGTTTCACTCTAGTTGGCAAGAACTGGTATACACACACACACACACCCATACCTATTGTTATAGAATTCTACACAAGTATCTATTTTAATTCTTTAAACCAAAAATCTCATATATATATCATTCAAACTTTAAAGTTTAGGGTACACCCTTAAATACACACCACTTCAATATGTGCTAAATATTAACTATAACAAAACATAAAGTCTACAACAAAACACTTGCAAAAAAATCTCTTTATTCCACTAGTTTTAAACTTGTTCAATTGTCTTAAAAAACTTCTATTTTTCAAGTAATGATCAATGTTTGTGAGTTTTTTAAACATGCCACTACAGGATTTGACACCATTTTCCGACGGTCGTTCGTCGGTCGTTCGACAAATCTCTGTCAGAAGAGCGACGCAATGGCGAAAAATTTTCCGTCGCTGTTTTTTCATCGCAAGGCCGACGAAAAATTAAACGTCGAAATAACGGCGAAGAATCGTCGGTCGACAGCATCGTGACATACGTCAAGATTTTGTCAGAATATCGACGAAAACTTTGTTTATCCACCGACGAACTGCACCAGAAGTTCGTCGTCGGCTCGACGAAATGGGCAAACATTTAGCGTGGAAACATGGAAATTTCGTCGAAATAGCGACGAAATACAAAATTAGTAGCGTCGAAAGAACACCAAAAGTTCATCGAATATGCGACGAAATAGGCAAGTAGTAGCATCGGAAGAACACTAGAAGTTCGTCGAATGTTCGACGAAATAGTCGTCGCAGCTATAGAAACTTCGTCGAGGCTTTCTGTTGATTCGTCGGTTGTTATCGTCGAAATTT
>VDFB02208693.1:0-11442 GCA_007258455.2 Sequoia sempervirens | reverse complement strand
TCCTCCCACTGCTGTAACATAAAGAAGAAGGGTGTGAAGGGAAGCAGAGTGTTGGGGTAGAATGCTTGACAGGTTCCCTCCCAAACGGTCGTTACCAGACAATTCCGCTAGTTGCAGTCTTGGAAGGCTCAGCAGGGCAGAAGGGATGCTACCATTGAAAAAGTTCGCATAAAGTTGGAGGCGGATCAGATTGGTGAGGTTGGCAAGGGAAGGGGGAATTGCTCCAGACAGGGAACAAAAGGACATTTGAAGACGGGTGAGAGCGTACATGGTGGAGAGAGCGTTGTCCAACTCATTGCTTTCCACTCTTGACATATTCACTCCCTCTAGAATAAGCTCCTGTAAATCTCTCATGTTTCCCCTCCACGTCCGCATGTCCACCATTCTCAGATAGGCATCAGAGAGATCCAAGTAGTGCAAAGTAGACATGTTCCCCAGCTCCCTGGGAATATCTCCACTAAACCCAGCCCATGATAAGTTCAAGTAGCGCAAACTCTTGAGTCTGCCTAGTCCAGGAGGGATGGAAATTAGAGAGAAATTATTCCAGCTGAGATCCAAGTGCTCCAGCTGTTCCAGATTGAACAACGGGGAAAGAACATCCCCAGTTAAATTAGTCAGAGGCCTTTTGAGATTAGGACGATCACGATAAGCATCCTCAGAACTGTGCAGATCGAGACGAATGACATGAGCAGTGTGAGGATGGCATTGGATTCCTTTCCATTCACAACAGTTAAAACCATGCCATGAATTGAGTATTTGATGGGACGGATCAACAACAGATGCCTTGAAATGTAAAAGGGCATCTCTTTCATGGCCTGGACAGCACCAACTGCCATTGATGTGGAAGAGCAGAACAAACGCTACAGCTGCCCAAAACATTTTGATTAGACGCTACACGCACAGGCTACTCCTTTTCTGTGGCTTCGAGTGTTTTAATTGAATATATAAATGACTTGAAGGCGTCTCCGATACTCTGTGTGGAGGCGAGAGAAAAAGTTTAGGGCATCCAAGAAAATAATGGAAAACTTGGTAAAGTATGACACACGATAAAGTACCTATTGTCGAACATTTCGGATGAGACTAAGAGCTATCATGTGGCTAGCCTGCAGTATTTCGTGACACCCACGTTAACCAAAGTAGAAATGACTTTTCAAGTAAACCCAGACAAACTGGTGAAGCCACAATGAAGTAGTCTATCTTTTGCTCAAACGGAACTTTCCCTTCACCGAGCATTTACAAAACTCTAACTTCTTTGACTGATAATTGAACATTCCACGCAATTGTGAGAGTTTTTGTTTGTATTAATATTTCCTTTCGTATTTTATAATTATGGATTTTATCGAAGAAAAATACGGTTAGATTGTTAAATAATTATTAACTTATTTTATAAATATCTTTATTAAAAAATAATTTATTTTAGATGTTTACTATAGAAGGTTATTATAAGTTACAAATGAAATTTATGACGACAAATATATAGTAAATAAAATAGTTTCAAAATAAAATTATACTATTTATTTAATGAATATAAATTATATATAATTAAGTTAATTAAAAAATGTAATAATTGAATATTCAAGTTTATAATAAAAAAATTCATAGGAAAGATAGATTTAAATTTTGTTAATTTTAATTTTTAAAATTGATTAATAAGATTTTAGTGCTTTCTTTTGTACATAAATAATTGATTAATGTTACTTATTGTGTAATTACTCCATAGCTTGTGAGGAAAGTGAACCTTAATTTTTATTGTAATGACTAGTCCCCATAGAACAATAATGAATGCACTTTACAAAAATAGTTTTAGTAGATCCTTGTGAATCATTACAATCCACATGAAGAAAATACTTGTTTTTCATGTCATTAAATAACTCTAATCAAGTATACTTGCATAGAAATAAAAGCTTCTAAAACATTAATGAAAATGAAAATTGGAAACATGAAAAAAGAAACACCCCACGAAGTAGGACTTCCAAATATTATTAGAATAAGAGGATGATAGGTTTGAAATTTGATTTATAATTTAAATTTGTTTAGATTATATAATTTGATTTATATATTTTTATATAATCATATAATACATTAAGTGATTAATTTGATTTATTATGAATCGATGAGGTCACAAATGGAAGACCTCATTCCCAATATAAATTCTCAATAATTATACCCCAATAGGGTTTGAACCTTGATGACAATAATAACAACACAACAACTTAATCATCAACCATGCCACTATTGACTAATAAATTATAAATATATATTATAATGGAGTATAATCTATTTTAATTTTTTACAATATATTATGTAAAAGAAATATATAATTGAAAAATATTTAAAATAGAGTATTTCTTAAGAATAAAAAATTATTATTAAATTGTGAATTATTTTTTTCCTTTTTAGAATGCTTTTAAATTTTACAATGCAAAATTATTTTGAACATATTTTAATTTCAAACATATCAATCTACAAATTTATCTTTAATTGTACTAGTGAATTTAATATATTTACTTTCATATTTATTAGTGGAGCTTAACATAGAGAATCTCGTGTTTAAATTTACATAATCTTTTTAGAACGTCAATTTGAAGGTAGCTAAATGAACAAAATTTTATCTCTCAAAAATGTATTTGAACATTTCTCAAGAAGATAAACAAGAAACCTAAGGCTAGGGAAATTCATCCTATGTTCTTTCATTAGCCTCTCACCAATTAGAATATAAACTACTCCATTGGGAAACTAATTCAAATCCTACAAAGATGAAGAGAACAAGCCTAAAATACAAAATTAAAAATAATAAATAAATATATCTACAAGTAGAGATGCTTCATGTTACCATTATCAATGTTGCAATAACCTACACACACAAGAGAATGCCATTACAAAATTATTTGTAATGAATTTAGAATATTTTCATGAATTAATCTAAATTTAACTCTTGTTAAATTAGGCAAAAAAAGTTGGAAGAAGGAAGTAGTAGATAGCCTTAAAAATCACCCTAAATTGCTAAAATTTACAATGGAGATGTTGAATTATAAATAAAACTTGCATGAATAACCTTAGAATAGCTTATAAATTATGTTCTCAAATCTTATAAAACTTGGCATGGATCACTTGATGTCTTAAACCAACCTGAGACACTCATAACCAAAAGTTTGGCTCAAGAACTAACCTTTAGAACAAGTTCAATCTTTGTATATATCATTATAGTTACAAATCAACCTCATGGGCATAGGGAATCCTACATTCATTCCCATAGGCTATCCTTATTAATTATTTGTCTTGTCTCAACGCATTTAATGGTAGGAAATATCACACTTGGATGAAAAATAAAATACACCTTTCGTATGCATAAAGATACCCAATGAAATGGAGAAGATAATTCATCATGTAAAAGTTAAATAAAATTGGCCTATGAGGGCTCAAGTAAGTTTTCTCGTGCATTCAATTCAGTGCATTTATTCATTAGTAGGATGTAATAAGAGTAACTCACTCATAAATAGGAATGGAGTTCAAAAAAGGATAACATGATAAGAATTTGATACATTCAAAATATTAGAACTCTTTAAAGAAGGATGTCATAATTGACCTATCAATTTCAACTACATGTAGAAATTAGGGATATCTCTCTAAGGGTGAAACATATTTACAAGTCAACCCTAATAGTTAGCAGTTTCCATAAATCTAATCCACCAAAAGTCCATATGTGGCAATAAGTAAAAATAATATGAGATAATAGGACTATAGAAAATATTGAATTGTCTAAAATGTGTTTCCTATGAGAATAAATGATTCTTGTAGCAATATGCATGACTCTAAATAATGAAAATTACCTTTCTAACATTAAAAACTTCATCTACAACAAAAAAAAAGCCCATGCAAGAGTGAAAAAGTATAAAGAGGTTGCCTTTGAGTCAAAGGGTTATCTAAATGGAGATAGCCAAGGATATTGCAAGAGAAATAGAAGATTTTTTCTTTTTGTATTGATTATAAGGCAAACAACAAAAATTTACAGTCCCTTACAGAGTTCTACAACCCCTTACAAAAATTAATAGCAACTTACTATGATTTTATGTCCCTTTACAAGAAGTATCAGTCCCTTACAATGCTTTACCTCCCCTTTACAAAGAGTAGCAGTCCCTTACATTGCTTTACATCCCCTTAGAAAAAGATACAACCCCTTTCAAAAAGATACAATGTTTTATAGAAGTTACAATGGTTTACATATTAGCGACAATATAAGTGGCATTATTGTGTTGATATTTACATCACCAATTATGTTGCAATAGAATATTCATATAATGAGATTTTGAGTAACCATTCATGCCAAGGTATTAGATAGAGTGTTCAAAATTACATCTATGCTGCTATTGTGCAAGAGCTCCACCTGCTACAGTTCCAGTAACCTTCCAACATCTATCCTATTATTACTTGATGCAAACTTCACGCTTAGTAGGGTCGTCATTGCATCCTTTCCACTCTTTGTGAGATCCTCCTGAGTTGTGGCTCTTTCTCGGTCCTTTCTCTTTTGGTTTTCCTTGCCATTACTGAGTTCTTTTTGGAAGTCTTGTAGAGCTTTTAGGAAGACCTCCACCCTAGGGTGTCCTTTTTTCCAAGTGTGATTATATTTTTGTTCATGTATATCAATATTGACTATCCTTTTTTGAAGAAAATTCCATAATTTATCCTTGGAAAGCTCTATGGTTATATAGATTTGCATAGCAACATTGTACACAATGAGTCTTTTACAAGACTCAGTAAGCCCCCTCTCATGACCCTTAATTTTTTCTTCATTTCGAGCTTTCCATATGACCCACATTATTTCAGTTGATACAAATAACCAAAAAAGTGAGAGGTCTTTATTCATTTTGTTTTCACTATCAAATAAAAATTTTGCAGGGTTCAGAGCACCATTATTTCCCCAAATGTTCAAAGCATAACAAAACATTTTCCAAATTTCTTTAGCAAAGATGCAATCAAAGAAAATATGCTTGACTATTTCTAGAACTCTGCATAAATTATCAGACATGCAAAATTTACATTCTGCATTTGATCAAGTCCATTCATCAACTGAACTAGATGTTGCGTTAGATCCATTTATCACCTTTAATCCATTCATTAAATAATCTCATTTATCAAATAAACATTATCATTCAACCTTCATCTTGCATCATCCATTTAATTAAATAAATCAGGACTTCATTTTCATATTCCATCATTTTCTGATTTAAATAAATCAATTATCAAAGTCTTGAAAGTCAAATCATCTAATCAGCATTAATCAGCATAATCATCATCTAATCCAAATCTAATGCTAATCCCATCCCACTTGCATTATCTAGATCTAGTTATTTTGCACAATAAATCAATTTTATTGATTTATTAAACCTCATTTCTTCTCAACATGACAAGTCAAACAGCATTTATTGCTCTTTCTTCTTGTCCCCCTCTCAAAAATTTATTGCAAATTTGAATTCAAAATTTCCCTCTTGGGCACTCTTCCCAAATCTTGCACAACCATTGACCACTCACATGATGACAAGTGTCCTCAACTCATTGCTTGTTTTTGATCCCACATTGGTCCCTCTTCAACACTTGGCATTTTGAAAATCTTTAAAATGGGGTGCATCATCCTCAAGCAAATCCTTCACAATTTCATGCAAGGTTACTCTCTTCATTTGAGATTTGATCTTGTTCATCATTAATCCATCATCTCCATTTGCATTTTATCATTTGAGCTTTGGTCAAGGATTGGGAAAGGGTCACTAGCACATGTGACACCAATCCAACATGGAATAGGTAGCTTGCTTTTGTTTTCATAATGTTTTAGTCTTTATATTATCATTTGTTGCATTTTTGAAAGCATTTGCAATATATTCCATGGAGGTATTTGCAGATTTGTGTGTTATACTAACCCTTCTAATGAGTTTTTGAGGTTGGTCTTACATTGCAGATTTTGACATCCACAAAATGGCGCTAGAAGGAGGGCATATATCTTAGCATCTGCATTTTATAACATACTTTGTTTAAGATTTCAATTTCATTAGCTTGAGAGTTTCTTCATTCACTGTTCTTTTTATGCACACTGAATAAATGCATTTACAAATCCATTTGGTGCATATCCTGTAATAGTTGCATTCTGGATACCATGGTTTTTTTTTTAAATTTTTTTTTGAGGCAGTTTGTCCAAAATTTCACACGCTTTCTCTGTGCTACCATGTTTTGCATACATTCCTGTCATAGCATTGCAATTGAAATTAATATCGCTTTTCAATTCCCTCAAGCCTGTGTCGTGGCTGCTAATTCTTAGCTAATGAATTCATCATCTGTCATTGAATATAATATCCAATCAGCCACTATTTTTATGCGCACATGTTGCAGATTGCTTCAAAATTTTATAACCTATTGTGCGCCCTCTCCCAAGATTCTGTAGCTTATCAAAATCAAGTTATTAATGAACATAGTGGCCAAAAGAAAGGTTTGCGTGCCGTTTCTATGATTTTAAGATTTTGACATAGGTAGAAAGGATGTTGGCATAGCAAGGATTTGGCGCTAAGGTTGTAGAATATGGCAGATATACCTGATAGTTGCATTTGCTTGAAGATTTCTAGCGCATAAAATAGATTTATGCTTTCTTTAATGGTTCGCTGACATTAAAGTATGACAGATCGATCTGGAAATGGCTTTACGCCTATCAAATATAGTTGCTTAAAAATTTCTAGAGCCCTTCTAATGTCTTTTTGATGCAGGCTTTGGATATTCTCTTTATTGATCTGGAAACGGTGGCCTCAGAAGACAAATAGTTCAGATACCGACACCACTGCAAGAGGGATTCACGGAGTAAAAACAGCGATTGACTTCAATTTCAAATGCTAGAGTTATTGGTTTTGGCGCTAAAGGGTTGTTGTATTCAACTTTACACCTGCCAAAGTTGACCACCCAAAATTTTCTGAAGCTTTACAACAAATTCATTTAATACATACCCTGCATTTGGCTTAAATTTCCTGTCAGCCATTATGATGGATGAGCTGCGCACATTCTCAATATTTTAAATTTGGTCGCTGGCTGTGTATTTGTTTTTACTATTTGTCTATTCTTTCTGCCTCAGCCTACTACACATATCCCATAGTCATTAAAAGCAATGGAATTTGGTCTTACACCTGCAAATAAGCATTGGCTTGAAATATTCTTACGCTTTTTACAAACATGTCCCTTCTGCGCGAATCTTGCAATTATTATTGTCTAGAAGCTAATTTCACTTTCAAGCATTCTGTCCAAACAACAATTTGGTATGTCATTCACTGGAAATCTGCTTGCAATAGGCAATTAATACTACACTGAGTTTTTTGGACAATCTACAGGGCAATGTGATGTGCGCGATATGTGAAGGAGCCTTCTTGATGATGTTCACGTTATGATTTATTCACATTGTAAAGAATAGCTTATTCTTTATAATATTTGATAATTGAACAATGCTGTGTTGATGTCAGTCAAACATTGGAATTCTAAACGAAAAATGGTGCTGAGAGAATTTTTTTTTTTAAACACAATGTGTTTTTTAACACTTTAAGTGTTGATCAACACTACTTCACGAAGTTGTTTATCATTTCGTTTTAGAACACTAATTTTCATTTGGGTCTAAAAAGAACAAATTGATTTTGTCCATTCGCAAAAGGCTAAAATTCAAGTTTAGACACTTACTAGAGTTCGTTTTGGGTTAAAAATTGGACAAACAATCTTCATATTTCATTTGGTGCTTAAAACGAACTCACAATTGCTTTGAAGGATATAAAATGAACAAGTGTTTGAATTGTGTGATTGTCTTTTGAGTACGTATCCTCTCCCCTTGCGCTTCGTGCGATCTAGGGTGCAAGAGAAACACTCAAAATACATTTTATTGTTTTGAAACACTTCAATTTGGGCTTAAAAATTGAACATCTTGTGCGAGTGTGAGTAGGGGCATTTTCGCGTACATTCTCTTTCTTTGTGCCATCAAAGATCGATCGAGTTATGGATTGTGTCTTTGCTCGCTTTTGTTTATCTTAGAGGTCCCCGCTTTGGGGAAAAAGTACTTCACCAAGCGACGACTCAACGCAGAACACTCTAAAGCCAAGAGTATTTCCGCTGGGATATAAATGGTTTTGCTTAAACGCCATAATCACGCCGTTGGCTCCGGCTAAGATGGATCCAGTACGGGACTCTGTCAGATGGGTCAATCTCCACTAACGAAAGTCCTTACTAGAACCTATGTGCTAGAATTTGCCAAAAATCCTTAATCGGCTTGTTGGTGCAAGAACTGTCATTCCCTGGGCTGCTCCCACACTCTTTTACTAGCTCTTCTAGTAGAGATGGAAACACGCTTCATGGGAGTTTCATGGGTGTTGATGCTTGGTCGCCCATTGACGCACGAGCCGTGAGGGGAGCCGTTGGGGTCAAGCATCTAACCATCCGCTAGAGATAAGCGTAGCTGGACTTTTCCAAGTGGGAATCCAACAAATATAGTCTTACACATCCATAGGGCTTGTAATTGTTCTTCGTTTGAAAACACAGTGTGTATTCGAAAACATTTTGCAAAACAAACATTCAACATGATTTCTCAAAATACCAAACCCTCTTGAAGACAAATATCATTGACTCAATCCATATGTTACTACTTTCCTCATGATTCACGCCCCAGAGGTTCCTAAGCATTGATTATATCTCACTTGTCTTTGAAAGTAAACACAGGGAAAACCCTTGCCTTTAAGTTCATTGAATTTCCACATAAAATATCTTGTGGGTTTAAAGAAGTTGTGACATTGGACATTTAGTTTGAAACCTAATCAAGAAGTTTGTTTGTGGTAAAAGAACTCATTAAGCAAAAGATAACAAATTGGACCCCACACATGTGCTTGATATCTTTTGGTCATATTGGTCTTTTGATTGCTCTTAGAGAAAAGTGTGTTCTTCAATACCTTGGCCTAGTAAACAAAGTCTCTCTAAATCTCTTAGGATCAAAAAGAAAACACTTCATCCACCTCAAACATTTATCAACATCATCCCACAAACAAACTTTAGAGCTTTGAAAGCATCATTACCTAGACTTGGGTACATTTCCAAACCAAATCAAAATCATTTGTTTAGTTAGGTGTGTTTGGATGAATCCTTCCACGCACACTTAGTTAAATTATCACCTCATTGAACAAGTTCATCCTAAAATAACATCCAACATTTTAGGGTTTACAAGTTCATCATCCACATCAAACAATCAAAATCAAAATCCCTAAGTCTAGCATTGATACAAAATCCCTAAACGTTCAACACTCATATCATTCACATTTCATCCTCCATCTCGCCATTGGTCCTAAGAACCTTAGAGGTCACTTTCATAACAAGGTCAAAACACAAGAAGAGCATGGAATATACACTTGATCCATACATCTTGAGTAATCTAAATCAGTTGAATCCTCAAAGCCTTGCATTTCCTATCAATTATCAAAGTCCATGCATAGGATTATTGCCTTCGACAAATATCAATGGTACAACAAGTGTGAGTATGCCCATGTCAAAGTTTGGAACACATTTCCCAATGATAAATCCAAGTCCAAACCTACAAATCCACCAATCAAACAATCAATGCATGAGCCTTGAAACGAACAATGTCATTCCACCAAATCCCTACAAACCAAATGTAGATGTACCAAGTGCAACATTTCAAAACATGAATCCTAACTTGGAAAACTTTGGAAAAATGATTCCCAATACCAACAATGTTCATCCTATCATGCCAAATCTGAATATCATCCCAAATCATACATTATCCAAAGTCAATTTTCCCCATAATCCCATTCAAAATCCGCAAACATGCATAAAATCCATTTGAACACAAGCCAAATCAACTATCTCAAGTGAGTCAAGATCAAAATCAAGAACAAATTTGGCGAGATAAAATTGCAGAACTTTCCAAAACAGTTGAGGCATTGCGCCAAGGGAAATCTCCACCACCATTACCTACATCATTCCTTGGTTTAGGGATTCCCCCTTTACCTAACACCAATCACGCCACCCAAATCAATCCACATAACGCCAATAAAGCCATCACATCAAATCCTTTGAATATACCATCGACATCGCATCAACAGATGGTATCCAATCAAGCAACAATGATGATCCCAACCAATCAAAATACGGTCTCCCAAGAACCTATCACCTTGGTTATTCCAACCATCACTATCCCTTCAATCATTCCAACCACCACTATCATGCCCATCACATCTCAACCCCTCACTACCATGATTGCTCCGAGCGTATCTCAAACACTTGTCACTACATCCAACATGATTTTGAATCCACCACCACCCCCACCACCACCAATTTCCACCACATCAATCCAATATGACGCAACATTACAAGTTGCTTTTCAAAAGGGATTCCAACAATATCTAGCCATGCAACAAGAAACACAAGCTCAACAAGTGAAACAATCCTCTCAAGCTACCCAACCAACACGAGCACAAACACAAAAGATGACAACTATTGAAAACAAGGATCAAGATCAATCTATCACTGAGCACATGTTTACTTCATCCAAGGATCAAATCGACATATGTCAAGAGTCACTTTTGAATCACGATCAAAATCCACCAACAAAATTCAACAATGAGCCAATTCAAGAAATATCAACATCACTTGACTCTATGGTCAAAGACATTCACAATCTCTCCACCGCAATTGTCAAAAACAATGATCAAAACATCTCCATCGAGGAGTACATTGAGGATGTATCTACACAATCCGATGATAAACTCACCATACATCAAGAGCCACTTTTTAGTGATCTCTTTCAAGGAGTGTTAGGGTTATTTGATCCTATTGACATAATGCACGATCCATCAACCTATGATCATGTTGAAAATGTCTCTACATCACATTATGAGATAGAGGACATATCTCAAGAATTTATTCCAAAGCATCATCAAAATCTTTCACCAAGGTCTAGCAATGGTCCCTTCCAAAACATGTTGATCCCCTTTGACCGCATGGTTACAGATACTGAAAGAACTCGGAATCACACTTCAGGATATTGGAGCCATTCCCATGTTCCAATAACGATTTCCAAAACCCTTGTAAGAAATCCATCCTTTGAAGCTGCCCCATGTCAAGAACTTGATCCAAAGCATGTCGAAAAGTAACTCAAATTAATCAAGATCAAGAATTTGTATCTTCAAGATACTATAATAATCTAATGAACACTCTCTTATCCATGTAAGATGATCATATCCATGTAGCACATACTCCTCCATCTACCAATGAGATGCTTTCTACAGATGGGCATATAGATGATCTTCATATAGAACAAGATTTTGTTACAATACCAAAGAGCAGATTCTTAACTCCTACAATCAAATGGAGTTGTCAACATCAGATCAACATGTCCAAAACTCGTATTTATGACACGAATAAAGA
>VDFB02208690.1:0-19035 GCA_007258455.2 Sequoia sempervirens | reverse complement strand
AGTAATATATATATATTTAAAGGTTTATACATTAACTAAAATATTTAAATAATATTTAAATATTATACATAATAATATAGTATATTATATATTATAATCAGGGGTAGGTGAAACCCTAATGTAAAAAAGTTTGAGCCATTCATTGTAAGTAAATCCTAGCCATTCATTTGGGCTTTGGAAAACTATAAATAGGGGCTTGCCCCTCATTTGTAAAGGGTTGAAGGGTTGATGTAAAAACATTCTACAACAATAGAAAACAACATTGCATGATTTATGAGTGTTTCTTTTGATTTTTCTCATTATGTGTGCATGGTTTTACTTCCCTATTAGTTTTAGTTTGTAGTTTCTTGAGTGGAGGTGATAATGGAAATTGCTGTTATGGTATCTGATGAACTTTCAGCCCATACTTTTAGCATTTGTTGATGACAAAATTCTCTGTAAAGTTAGCCTCGACTTCTTCATTTCAATGCTGCAACTTAGTTCAATTGCGTGTTCATGATTTGCATGTGCAATCTGAAAATATGTAGTCCTTAGAAGATTGCACTAGTTTTGTGTAGCTGTAGGCTTCTCTTGGTCAAGCAAAGCATAGTTTAGGAAGTTTTTCTATTGTAGTAGTGTCCATGATTATTGTTCATTCATAGCTTAGGTCTAGGAACTTCCTCTCTTCCCTGCCCTTTTTCCTTTTTTTTAATAGTGAATTCAAACAAGGTTCATTGCACATTGTAGAGCCAAATCTGAAGCTGAAATAGGAGTTCTAGATTGTTGTTTGAACCTGTAGCAACTAAGCAACAATTTCTACATCCTAAGAACTCCATTTGCAAATCCAACTTCCCATCCTTTGTAACTCATTCGTAGGACCGCCTTGTGATTCTAGCAAATCACATGAAACAACTAAGATATTCCAAGCACTGTCAAGACCTGACATTAGAGACCTTGGGATAGTGTTCTGTAATTTGATTGTGGAAGATTGTCTTTCAAGAGAGGTGATGCACCTATGCATTACCTATGTTAAGAAGTGCATAAAACACCCATTAACAGGGTAGAGGGTTTAAGGGTTTAAAGCTTAAGGGTAGAGGGTAGAGGGTTAAGGGTAGAGGGGAGAGAGATAGGAGTGAGAGAGAGAGACTTGAGAGAGGGAGAGGGGGTAGGAGGGAGAGGCTTGAGAGGAGAGAGGGGGGAGTGGGAGAGAGATAGAGGGTAGAGGGAACAAGGGTTTAGGGTTTAAGGGTTAAGGGTTAAAGGTAGATGGGAGAAAGGGAGTCATATATATATTAATTTTGCAATTGGATGGGAACATTATATTTCCATTT
Source organism: Sequoia sempervirens (assembly GCA_007258455.2). Lineage (NCBI taxonomy): Eukaryota > Viridiplantae > Streptophyta > Pinopsida > Cupressales > Cupressaceae > Sequoia > Sequoia sempervirens. The sequence continues at coordinate 17,725 of VDFB02208690.1, read as the reverse complement.
GTGGTATTTTTTGACAATTAAATTGATGGAAACTTAATTTTTTTTATTTGCATTGACTTATGTTTTAAATATATGGGTTTACATGTAAGAAAAAAAAGTGAGATATGTTGCTATAAGTGTAAATTTGAAATTTCAAATGAAATTAAAGATTCTTGAACTTAATAATTCTATGGAAAAAAATATGTACATATAATTGGAATTTACACAAAATGATTTACAACTATGTACAAGTTACTATAAGTTTTCACTTGAACATATATAGGGTTACAAGTGAACTTGAAAATCATAGATATAATCTAACTCTTGAACATTCTGGTTCAGTCCACTCTTCAATAACATGTAATTTTTTTTTATGATCATCACTATCTAGTCTCCATTTTTTTCAGCCACATGAATGTGGAATTGCATGAAGATGTAGGGTGGTAGCAATTATTAAGTGACTATATTAATATACCTTGTTATCAGGTTGATAGTCAACAAAATGAATCCCATGTTGAAAATCTTTTACTTATTTTAGAAATATCCCTTGCACTACAAAAAAACTTGCATGGTAAACATGAACCTGAGGTAAGACATATGAACATGTACAAAAATTTTGTGCTCAATGTTTGTACAATATATATTTAATGTTTATAATGTAATGTGCACATGTGAACACAATGTATATATAATTTTAAATTCAAACTCACCTATGGGAAATAATATTCCATCACTTGTTTCAGGTTGTGTTAGGTTTTTCCTCTCTTTTGTGCAAAACAATAAATAATAGCTAACACCTTCTATGTTTCTAGGCTCTACTATGACTGCAAAAACATCTTCTGTACACCAAATTTACATAATAAATTTCTAAAAAAATTAGAAATGTCTCTAGACTTTAAAGATCATTAACTATATATATAGTATTTAAATTATTAAAAACTTACACATGTACCTTTTCTAACCAATCCTGAAATATGGTCATAATCAATTGAAATCAAAGGAATGTCTTAAAATATTTCTTCCTCATTTTCATCGTATGTTTTTGAAACAACTAGTGGCACCGTATCACATTTACCAACATATCCAAGTTCTTGGTTGTTGCATGCATGATTAGAGTTTCCCACAATGCACTCAGTGAAAAAACAAGAGTAATCCCTTGTGTATAATGTCCATCCATGGCGACTATTTGAACTCATAACACAATGCAAAGATCTTGTTTTGTCTACCCTCTTGCATCCATGCATTGATCTTTTGTCCACACATAGATACATGTACAACAATACAAACATGTGAACAAACATGTATATATATATATATTTATATATTTTAAATTTAAATAAATTCAAATTTTTGAGAATGTAATTTATACATACCTGATATCTCCCAAAACACTCTATGTGGAATGTGTTGGTTTGTTCTCGAAGATGTGCCAACCACATTTGATGCAAAGTGTTTCTTACACCATTCAACAACATCATGCACATTGTCTATATGATCTTCTAAATAACTCATTTGATGCTTTCTTAAAGCTTATTTGATGCAAGCTCTTGCTCCATCATGCTCACCCTTTCCATGCCCACTCTAAAAAAAAGTCTAAACATGTGGTATTTTATAGATTTTATGATATCTAGAAAGTGCATAGAATGGCCGTGAAGATTTGAATTGTGTCGCACATCCATCTAATCATACAAAATGATTTTAAAATTTTACACCCTTGCTTCTCAAATTCTCAAAAAAAATTGTAAAGCAATGTTGTACAAAAAATGTGTCATGCTCTTTATCATCACTAATATAAAAATGATATTCTTTCTTAATGGCTCATTCTTCATCTATACTCTCAACACAATCCAATTCTTATTGTGCATGTTGATGACATACATGAACTATAATGGTGATATGATTTGAAAAGTAATATTATGATTGAATCTCCTTTTGATGTACAAAAATAGTAATTTTCTGCAAAGTCAACTACTAATAGAACTGTTCCAAGTGGGAAAGTATCTGTCAATGTTTGGAATTGTTGTGCTTTCCACTTAGCAAAAAAGTAATGTTGTATATATGGTTGTATCAATTTTTGAAAATCTTCCATTAATTTTCCAATAGGAATCTCCTCTTCTACATAGTTTAACCTTGTGGATTCTTTCCCAAAATTTGTTTGAAACTTTACATACTTGTACCTGTGTGAGTAAAATATGTGAATAAGTAATAAACCACACAATCGATGAAACATTAGATTAGAGAATTCAAATAACAATCTAACCAAATTGAAACAAATAAACTCTCTAAAAATAATACCTTGTGTAATTTATTGTCTTTGTTAGGTCAGTATCTTCATTTCTTGAAGGAAATTTGGCCAAATTTCCACATGTTTCACAAATTCCTTTTAGGTAGTTTATTTGAGGTCCATTTTCATGATCACATAACATAGCCTTTATGAAAAAACTTACTTGTTTAGGAGGTGCATTTTGAAAACCACAAATTTCTTCTCTCATCTTTTGAAACACCTAATAGTAGAGATCAAATTTAATATGATAATGACAACAAGTTTCAAAAAAATTGTTTATCTTCACATAATATGGCTTTAACCTTTCAAACATTATTTTCCCAATATTTATATGAGGATATATATTACAAAATTTCATATACATCTAAAGTTGTGTTATGTCTAGCCAATGTTTAATATGATTTTCATAAATACCAGGCCCAATCCTATGTCTCATAACATCTCTAATATTTGTTGATGGATGAGTCTGATCATGCCAAAAACTTCAGATCAAGTTCCTAACAATATCTTCAATCCTGTCAGAATGGGGATCTCTACACATAATTTCCCAATTTCCTTTTGAACTCTCACCCAAAATCTTTCTCTTTTTCTCATATTTTATTAGTGTGGTTCTACTATAACCAATTTCAACTGAAAGTACATACATTTTTATTTTTCTTGCTGTATCTTGATTTATAATAGATGTTAACATCACCCTTCTTGTAGTGGCCTTATCCACTGACCGAGATCCTTTCCAAATGGAATCTAAACCCTTTTTAACATTTTGAGCAATATAATTTTGTAATGCCATGTGTTTCTTCGTATTTGATGTTGAATGTACACCCAACAATTCTAATGACTCTTTCAGCTCATTATGAAGAAGTAAACATGATAACAATTGGGTTTTTTCAAGTGTTTCAAGATGATTGAAATGATAATTGATTATTCCATTTATAGATTTAGTCATTGATCTCTTTCTCTTATTTGTAGGTTGCTCAGCATAACATTTTAGTTTCTCCATATCCATTTCAAGTAAATGATCTAAATTTCTATAAGAAATTTTTTTTCTCACCTTTTCAGCTAGTTTTATATGCTCATCCATACCAGTAGAAGGATCCTGACCCCTCTCCAACATGCATTGTTTGAACTTGGGCTTCCTCCCTATCTTCAAGGTCCATTTGTTGTTCAGTGGATTCATTTGATCCAATATCTAGATTTGGATCAACTTCAACATGAGAACTTCCTACTTGTTGAGCCCTTTCTACATGTCACAAAATATTTTGCAAAGAAAGTGAGAGATGATGCTATATAAGTGAAGTTTATGTATGCAAGCAAACAAAGTAATAAGACATGATGCTATAAGTGAGAGAAGTTTCAACTAGTTTTATATGCTCATCCATACCAGTAGAAGCAAGTGATCTCGATCCCTCTCCAACAAGCATTATTTGAACTTGGGTCTCCTCCCTATCTTCAAGGTCCATGTGTTCTTCAGTAGAGTCATTTGATCTAATATCTAGATTCGCCTCTACCTTAGCTTGAGATTTCCTGCTTCTTGTTTGAATTTACATGCAAGAAAAGAAAGTGAGAGACTATGAGATATTTAAGTGGAGTTGAAAAAAAATAAATTAAAGATTATTGAACTTAAGAATTCCATGGAACAAAATCAATTGGAAATAGATGATAAGGAATTTAGGTAATTACTATCCAAGATGCCTATTTTTTAGTATTAAAGTTTCCAAGTTAAATCTAACATGGTTTTCATAATTGGAAATATATTTATAAGGAAAACAAATTGAGGTGTTAATAAAATTCCTAAACACACACTTGAGAGAGAGAGAGAGAGAGAGAGAGAGAGAAAATAAACAAGCATGTACCTTGTTTCTTTCTATGATAATTTTCCAAGTTTTGTTCATGCCTCTTTTGTTCTTCTTTTGACAATTTTCATTGAGATGTATTTTTTCTTTTTCTTTGTTGTCCAATTTTCTTCTTCAAGTTAAAGATGACTCTAAGCAAATTGTAACGCCCCGCCATGCAAACCCCAAAGGACAATAACACAATAATTACAGCACAATTTTTTTTTTTTTTAAAAGTAAACATAACATACATGTAATACACATCAAGTCATAACATGAATTTCATTTAAATAGATTCATTAACACATACATCCCTTGGGGTACATGAAGAGTCATTACGCGACTTAGATCCATACAACAGCAATAAAGAATAAAACACATACATGAAAAAAATTCATTGATAAGAAACCATCTGCACATAAATACAACATATACATGATTAACTTAACACATTAAATAACAATCACCATGGCCAATATCCACACAAGGTTTAACATTTCATTATAGTACAATGTTCAAGAAGTACAATGATACAAAAGTGTTTCCAATCATGAACGGAAACCATACAACAAGATAACATGATGCACAATATCATAACTGGCTCCAAGAAAAATACAACTCTGGAGTCGCTGCAACAGCACCAATCCGCACCTCTCGATCCTCGACTGGGGACCCAATGGGGTGCTTAACACGTTCCACCCGACCATGTGAGTCCGAAGACCCACCCCCCGTGCTAGGAGCTAACAAGAAGGAGACCTCAACCAAGAACATCCAATAGGGAACTACTAGACTCAACGTCATACAAAAGTATCATAACACTCAAGAATTACAATGACATAATCAACCAAATCCAAGAGTCATAAATCTCATCACATAAATCAAAGCAATGACCAATAACCAAATAACCAAAGGATGATCATGAAACACCTCCAATCAAACTGCATTAATAAACATAACACAATTCCAAATTGCAACAACCAATCTAATAACATCATATCATAGTACCATAAGGGTACAAGGTCCAAAACCCAAACATCAACAAGATTTATACAAAATCATAGGATACGCCATAGATAAAATAAGGTAAAACCATAAATCAATTCAAACAACTATGTTTCATCAATTCAAGACAAAGAACCACTTCCAGAGGATTTCCAAAGAAGCAACATAAGAAGGAGTATTAGAGGAGAGTGTCATCGCATGGCTTGACATGGATTCTCCAGAGTACTACTAATGCAAGGTGCCGCCTCCGTCTACTGACGAATTATCCAGACAATCTGAGCGCTAGGAGCCGCCTCCATCTATGGTTATCCAGACTACCTGTCTCAAGGCGCCGCTCCATAGGGTTACTCATGCGGAACCGTTAACCTTTCATGAAGACAAGGTAACGATCTTGCCAACCACGGCCTTCTCAATCCCCTTTAGCCTGTGATAGCACTAAACGGTGGACGAGGCATCAATTATCTTTTTAACGTGATCCTACCCACCCCCTAGTTAATTATTTAAATTATCACTTATTAATTTCACTCTAACGAGGGCTATCCTGGTGCCCCTTTGTGCGCCGACCACCCACTTAGAGCCACTCTCACTCTAGACACTCAAAACATAAAAACCAAATCCAAGGGTTGTACAACATAACAAGTACATTAGATCACAACAGAGAAGCATGCAAGGCATTACCCAACTTGCCATAAATACATAATCAAAATCTCAACGATTCATGTACAACCCTTTCAAATTCCCAAAAATCAAGGCACTTGCCACATCAAGGCACATAGAGAGAGAACATTGACCAACCATAAAAACAAGCCTCTGGAAGATTCTCAAAAAGTTACACTAGGGTTTCCCCATGAAAATCTGACAACAATAAAAGCAAAACCTTGAAGAAATATTTTCAATTCAAATATAATGAGAGAATACATCAAAATAAGATCAACAACTCCCTTAAACAACATCAACAACTTCGATACGAACTAAATCAGACATCCAAGGGAAACCTCTATTTTCTCCTCTCGGAATACCCATAACTCAAAGAACTTTTCAATTTGACTCATTAACAACTCAAGCAAGACCATCAATCATGACAAAGATAACATTAACCGATTTACCACTCAGGGTAAGGAACCAAAAGAAAACATATGGGTTCCCAATGAATAGCAACATACATTAGTTGAGAGAAATTCCCCAACTCAAAATCAACTCACGAAAAGTCACATCGAAAGAATCCATAAAACCAAACATTCAAATAATATATCCATTCATTCAATAAGAAGTAACTTGAAACAATCTAAAAAGAACATTATTTTAAAGATCAATCATTTCCAACATTTAAGGACCGCACAATATTGCGAAGTGAAGATAAAATCTAATGTTTTAAGCCACAAGACACTAATTCCCAAGCATACTCTTCCAAACACAAATTAAAACAATCATGAACAATAATACGGGTTCCCATTTTACACACATAATACCATACAAGGAAACCATCAAACACATCAACCTTGAAGAACACTATCTTAAAACACTTACAATGAACAGGCCATCGAGACATCTCCATAAATATCCCACAAATAACACCAATAATCAAAACACTTTGTTTAAAACAACAATCACTCACACCTTATAACCGTAAAGACATTCCTTTAATTTAAGCATTATTTTAACGTTCTTATCACTTATTTTAACATATCCACTTAATTTGATTAAGAGAGTATTTACTACAAATAATTATATTTAAAATAACTATATCATTTATAAGATAACCAACTCCATCAACTGTTTAATACGAATCCTAATTATAACTTTAAAATGTAATACTAAGATGACAATTCTATAATTTACAACTTTATTATAATACTAAGGTGACGACACTAATGGATTATTTCACACAGTAGTTTGATAAATAATTATCATTCACAGACTCATTAGATAACAAAAAGGTAATTAAAACCATTTAACATTTAATCAGTATCATTTAAATTAATTAACCTATGAACCTGGGATTTATCCTCACTTAAAAATAACTTTATCATTTAACCTTCAAGTAAAAGAAACTATGTAAATGTAGAATCACTTATCTCCTTTAGTGAACCCTAAAACTTAATTAACCATATAAATGATTTACTTTAACTAAATACACAGTTCATTTATCTACAACAAAATTAAATACCTAATTCAAAAATGTTTATTCCGTTACAATCTTTTGTTAAATAATATTTTACTAAGCAACCTATCGAAATAACCATTTTCTCTTTAATTATTTACCTAATTCATTCCCTGGCACAATAATTCATAAGTAGCGAGGAGTTTAGATATTAAGATAACATTTATTTCATTCTAAAAGAAATATAAAACAATTAAAAGATATCATGAAATTAATACTATAAAATTAAATTACCAATTAAGAGGACATGTAAGAAAATTTAAATCTTACATTAAAAAATTTTAACCTATTTTTCCATCCTAATTTAGATACAATGATTAATAATATTCAAAAAGGACATATGTTTCTTCCTAAGGTAACAAATGTGAGAATTCTAACTGCACCATCCTTAAGCCCTAATGACTAACTACCTGGCAAGATTTCATGCCAACAATTAATAACTTTATTTATTCAAAACAAGATCCTCTAATTATATCTCACCTCTTAAACACAATAAATTATCTAAGAAGGCCAAAATATTCTTTCCTCATATGAATTTAAAATAATTTTCACATAATAACCACATAGAAAAATTTCATCTTATTTTTATTTATTTATAATTACCTCTGCTTCAAGCAACTTGATTCTTCTAATAACATAATATTTATACTTTCATCATATTCCATGTTCATCTAATTTTACTTACGCAGAGCAAGCACATACAAAATTCTACTTTTCACTAATTTCTAATTTAACTATTCCACTTGGAACTAACCAAATTAAGAATAAACTAATCTACCAATGATACACAATAAGTTCACATAGACAAAATGTATCCTTTCATTAAAACCCTATATATATGCATTAATGTATTTTCTTTTAAACTTAATTTACTTTAGTTCACTTATTTAACTAAATCTCTATAAAAGTAAGTAATTATTTATTTCAAATTAAAGAGGAAGATATTTATTATTCCAAAGTTACCCCAAATAAATACTAAATATTAACAATACAAGAATCTATGTGTCCCTCACATAATTAATACCCAATTTATATATAAATATTTATATACATATACTTGAAAGAGAAATTATAAATCGGTCTTCTTGAAAGGTGGAACAATACCAAATTAGAGCTCGTTATTAATTTCTTTATTTATGCATTTAAGAGGAAAAAGATAAAATGTTTAGATGACTAAGATACAAGACTAAGCTTTCGGTTAACTATACTCTTCACAACTTTCCAAACATTTATAATATCTAAATATGTTTGACCACATGTTATACCTTCACTTTCCTATGATTTAAATTCTATACTCTATTTTTACCCAATACGCACTATCCATTTTAATTCATTTTATTGTTTGTTCTAGCCATATTAATGATAATAGGTTCTATGCAATCTTTTTAACAAATACAATTAAACTCGTTTCAAATAGATTGATTAAGAAATAACAATATTTTTACTTATGATTGATTTTATATTTTATTTATTCAATTCTTTTAATATAAATAAATCATTTCCCTCCAAGTATTACTTCCCTAATAATCAATTTATTTTAACCACTAAGTTTAATAACTAACAAAATGCAGCTTATTATTATAATAAACTCTTAACATCTTTATTATTTCTCTATTTATCTCAAAACCTATCATACTAGTAGACCGAAATTTATTTTAACTCTTTATAAATTATATTTATTATCAGCAAAACGCAACCCTAAGGGCATAGCTTGACAACAACCTCGTATTTTAAGCATAACGCCAAAACTATAATCTGGGTATTTGAGATTTTTGGACAGCAAATAGAAAACTGGAATTTGGAGAAACCCTTTAAATTTACCAGCAAACTAGTTTGTATAAAAAAATGTTATGGATGACACAATTAGACTGTTTGAATAGAGTCACAGGAAACAATTTACCAGTATAACAATATATATATATTTTTTTCAAACATAATATAACATGTATATATATATAAACAATCACAATAGATTTAAAATATTATAATTTAAATCAACATTTTAATGGATCTTTAAAATAATCTATTAATCTTTTAAATCAAATAATCTAATAATCTTTTAAATCAAATAATCTAATGCAAAAGATGCAAACTTCTACGTAACTAACTCTTTATAATCATTCACATAAAATATGAATATAGATTGAAACCACCGCATATGATTATAAATTGAAAACCATATCATAAAAAAAAACTTAAATCAAAACCCTAACACCACATGAAATTTGAATCTTCAGGATGATTTACAATTCGCACACAACATATCAAAAATATAGAGAGGGGAAAGAAAATTGTACTCTTTTCCAGAGAGCATTGACAGGAAATTTCAATTGGCGTTGTAAATCAATGTTGTCTGGAACGAAAACCCTGAGCCGAACAATCCATGACAGAAGGAGCAATCCTTCGAACCCGCCAATCCCCTTTTTCTCCAGAATAATTCTCATTTAATAATTTGTTTCACGGAGTCTTTTTCCACTCCCAACGAGAAACCGTTCAACTTCCAGCAGTTATGAAAGAATGACAGCCACGACCCTTAATTATTATTTTATAATTTACTCTTTAATATATGAACCAAATAGGTCATCTATTAGATATTCAATAAATATTTAATAATTTAATCTTTCTTTTAGTTACAGATAACTATTTTCTCCTTAATTTATTTATCAAATTTAAACATTAAATGATAATTACCTTGCAATATTCTATTTTTATTTATTTCTATTAACAATGTAATTTTATTCTTTCATAACCTCTAATTATATTAAAACATTTAATTAATTATTTATTTCACAAAGGAATTAATAAAAATCTTATTTTATCACATTGTTTAATTACTCATACTTCTTTTAGTTATTATTTTAATTTAATAATTAACCATCCAAAATAGTTATTGTATCATTTACTAATGTAGTTCATTCAGTTATAATTTCACTTCCCAATTAAATTAAGTTCCCTTTTAATCCTTTTTAATATTTTATCACTTTTAAATTTATTAATTGAATTTAATCATTAAATGATAACTATCTTTCCTCACTTAATCTGATTATTTTAAATAACTAACTCCCAACGATAATTAAATTGACGTTTATCATTGAATCTAATTCTTTATTTAATTCCAAATGAAACAGGTAACCTTATAATTAAATTAATTTTATTAATCAAATCCAAACATATTATTAGTGTTACCTCATAACCTTAAAATTAAATTAAATAATAAAATCACCATATCATCATGACATTACCAACAACAACTTACTTAACATCAACGACGACCGAAACAGAGGGCACTACACAAATCCTCTACCAACTTAGTTAAATTCTCCTCAAAAATTTTCCTTGATTGATAAAAATGAAAAGTTGTATTCTCCAATATTTGCCTCCTTGATCAATGTGCAAAAAAATCTTCTCCAAAAGTTGTGCTCCAAGTGATATAAATGTGAATTAATCTTGAAATTTGATATGGAATAATGAAAAATAAGCTTGTATTTATATGCATATGGGAAAATAATTAAAATCAAAATGCATTCTAGTGTATGGAATAATTATCCTAGTTTAAATGAATCAAGTGGTAATCAAACAAGCTATTTCATTGCGGAGTTTGTTGTTATTTAATGTATAGGTATGCAAAATAGAGTAATTTTAGAATTTTGTTCCTTGTCAAAAAGATAATATTCCTCAAGCTTGATACTAAAGGTGCAAGATTATCTCAACCAATGAGATAACATAGTGATTAATAAAATGTCTCTTAGATAAGTTATGCTCCTTGTAGAGATATTATCATTTGTAGGAGATGTAGAGAGGGTAGAACAGTGATTTGAGCACATAGAGGTATAATTTGAATTGAATTTTCTTAATGTTTCAAAGAATACAAATTTCCTATCCTAAGTTGAAACTAGCAAATTATGCATTGAATTTATTTAAAAATCTATAATTTTATATGCAGTTGTAAGAAAGCACGATCATGTTAAATAATGGTGTAGATTAAGAGATTATTTATGAAATAATTTAACATAAAATTTTTTAACTTAGAGGGAAAGTGTTTGAAGGATGATATAATTATAAAAGGAATGTTCCTACCTCTTCTTTATAATTATATTTTGTTCTCAACTCCTCAATGGTTCATGTTGCTTAAGTCATTTTTTAGAAATAGGAGTTATGTGTACCACAAAGTGATGCACTTTATTTTTTCTTATTTTGTATTGAAAGATTTTAATTTCATCATTTTTATCAAATTTTAAAACTAGAAGAACATGAGAATTAATAAATAGGCTTTTAAATACACTAATTTATAAAGTATCATTAGTTTACTTGCTTGGAAGTCATTTATTTTATAATTTTTTACTACTTACTATAAAATTCAAGGGGTGTGTGTGCAAAATATTTATTGTGATCAACACGAATGAACTTAATTATAAAGTGGCATTCATTTCCTTATCTTTGGGAATATAGGATCAAATGGGATGTTGTGATCAAATGAACAAACATAAAGTTTCACAACTCTAGAGGATTCTATAATAACATTTGGTACCATTTTAATGGTCTTTGTTTGTGGGTTCAACATCAACAAAACTTATTTCAATGTGCATTATTGATTTTTAGCTAAAATGAAATAGTCTTATCCTAAAATTCTATTAGAGATCAAATGTATATCATATAAGAAAATGTAAGTTAGAGATCATCAAATAAGAAAATGTATGTATATTGAATATAATCAAATGTATGTATATCATATAAACATGTAAACATAAGCGAACACATACATACATGTAAATAGATTCAATGTATAAACATAACATGTTATAAGCAAAGAGGTCATCAAATCATAAAATGTATGTTAGAGATCAAATGTATATCATATAAGCAAATGTAAGTTAGAGATCATCAAATAAGAAAATGTATGTATATTGAATATAAGCAAATGTATGTATGCCATATAAACATTTAAACATAAGCAAACACATACATACATGTAAATAGATTCAATGTATAAACATAAGTTACATGGTATAAGTAAAGAGGTCATCCAATAAGCAAATGCATGTTAGAGAACAAATGTATATCATATAAGCAAATGTAAGTCAGAAATCATCAAATAAGAAAATGTATGTATATCATATAAGCAAATGTAAGTTAGAGATCGTTAAATGCCGAATACTATAGATCATCATATAAATAAATACATGTAGTAAACATCATAAATCTAGTGCAGGGCCTAATATGAATGTCGAATCCTAGTCGAACGACAATGTGAATGAGAACCCTACTCTGATGGATGTGTCGAGACCTGCAGATAAAATTATGTACACAATGTGTTAAATACGTATAATATATTAAATAAATTTTATGAAAGTTATTTTTTAAGAATGTAATTGTATTTTTAAATATCTATCTAGATCTATGCATACATATGCATGTACATATACACATGTATATATAAAAATTTAAAACTCACATGTTCACTAGTAGTAAAATCATCCACAAAGTCACATTGATGTACACGATCTAGACCAAGGCTAGGGGTGACATGAGGTATGTCCACCTACAATATATATACATATATATCAGTACATGAATATCTAGTTAAAACTAAAACTTAAAAATAATTAAAAAAAGAATACAAACATGCACATGCACACATCCATGCACATCATCTGATATTAGATGACCTAAGTCGTCTGCAACAGTCATCTCCACCATATCAACCAAATGGTTAGGCGACGAGTCAACATCTACATCCATCTGCACCATCCCATGTCACACCATAAATGATGAGTGAAGAGGACTATGTAGGTGAGATGGCATCGACAATGATGAACCAAGACCAATGAACATCTTGGTAAAACCTATAGTCTGTGCAGTAGCCAAATTATCTATAGGTGGATCCCGACATGCACTAGTGTTGGATTGAGAGTGATGGGATCCTAGATGTGAATGGACTCCATGTGCTAAATGATCTCTAACCTACTCTATACTGATCCCATTATCTAATGCGATGAAGGAATATGCCTCTAAGATGTCCTCAACCAAACAATGCAGAGTCCTGTGTGCCATATCTCCAGTAACTCCATCAAGTTGTGAGGGAGTAGGGATGCCCGCCATTGTAAAAGGATCCATGGTGGTCCACTTTGTTGCAAATGGAATGGACCAGGAACGTTTAGACATCAAATACTGACCTACATAATCAGTAGATATCCTAGTGGTGGCAACTACAATGTCATCTACAGTGTCAATTGCTTCCTTTTGGGAAGCAATGACAACCTCATCTGCTATGGGGGCCGGAGCTAGGCTTAGAGTAGGAGACCTCTTGCCAACCAATAACCTAAACGCTTGGGTTGGTTTATCTGCTAGACGATAGGTGGGCCTATCAGCAATCCTGCCACACCCTTGACCAACATATGGTGGAATGTATAGGTAGTTGACTTTGAGGCCCAAATGGACCTCATAATACAATTGCTGAACAAAATATAATGGAATCTAGTCATTTTTTGGATATTGACCATGTGTTGCAAGAAATCATGGGTAGATCAATGGGGCTATAGCATGATCCACATATTTGGTGACCTGGTATCCCCTCACCTTATGTTGATTTTGAGAGAATGATTTTTTTTTTTTTTTATCATTTCTTTGGTCACAGTATCATGTATTTGTTTAAAGGGAACCTCACCATGTACTTCTTCCCACATACAGGAAAGAATAGCAGTGACTCTATTAGGGAAATATGCACTAGTCTATCCAAGATAATCTCTTGACATGCAAACTTCTGAATATATCCATGTGTTTGCACCGTCTGCTAATGAGTCTCTCAATTTCTTAATCTCATTAGTAGTATTTGCAAACAAAGATTCTGGAGGTGGAACATCTGCATTTTCCATGTTATATATGTATGTAAACCTAAAGGATCAATGAGAACTTGGTAAATAATATATCTAGATCTAGGGAATAGAAATCTAAAATAGTTCTAGGGTGATCCCACAATAGTGGTTTACAATTTTTGGCCAAATTGGACACTGAAATTATTATTTTTAACTAAGTCTTCACATTCAGGCACCTATAGCGGCTAAATCATGAGGAATTTGAAGATGATGCAAACTAGAGTCTCATCACATTTTTTCTATAGATTCTAAAAATATTTTTTTCAAAATTTTTGGAATTAGATTGCACTTCTTTTTCCATCTCCCATGAAAACTAGTTTTTTATAGAAAAAAACACTTTTAAAAAGTGACGCACATCGTATAATGCATAAGTTTTTTTCCATGAAGGATAACATTCTAATTCTTTCAAATTTAGATTTGTAACTTTGATATCTAGTGCTTCCACTTGGTTAGATAGTTTTTTATTGAATATTTTTTCTTTAATCAATTTTTGAAGTCAAACCAATTACAATTCAAACATAGCACAATTGTATAACGCGTAACTTTTTTTGTATATATCGAAATTGATTTTTTTTGGTTGGATCAAGGACTTCAATATTTGGTGCACTCATATTTTTCAATTTTTTTGGTGATAATCTACTATTTTTCCACATGTGCAGAACAAAAACCTTCTTTTGCAATGAAAAACCTATGTTTAATAAAACTAAAAAAACAAATACATAATAAAACCAAAAAATATTAAAATTATATTCATTGGATAGCTCATTCCAAGGAATACCTAATTTTAATTGGGTTTGTGAAGATTCCTCCATTTTCATCCTCAACACGAGCTTCAAAGTGTAAAAATTTAGGTTTCTTTTGTGTTTCAAGGGGGTTCATACGAACCCCTAGGGGTTCGAGTGAACCACCCTCAATATGCATTTCCTTTTGTTATTTTGGGTAGGAAATGTGGGCCTAGTAATTAATGGGTTCACTTGAACCCTATTTCGGGTGGACCCCTTTTGGGTTCAATCAAACTTTTAGGTTCATTCGAACCCCTACAACTATTTTTTTTGCCATGGGTTCATTTTTTCTCAGTTTTCCTTCCTCCATCAAATTGTAAACCACTATTGTGGCTTCACCCTCTAAACAACTTTACTAGTGTGCACATAATATATATATATATTATATACATGTATATATATATATATATATATATATATATATATATATATGTATATATATATATATATATATATATATATATATTGAACCTATAGGTTGCAAACATATAAAATATGCATCTTAAATTAGATTTGTATATGCAAGATAATATCACTAGTAATTTGAATGCTACTTGGGATGACAAATAGAGAATTCACTAGTTCAAATAATTCATCTAATCATTAATAATATTTTCATACCATTAACAAAAAAACATTCAACATCTATCATAGTTTTTACTAATCAAAACATTAAAATTACTAGATTGCACACAAAACATAATCTAAAACAGTTCTAAAATTTAAATTTACAAGTGTGCACATGAAATGTATATTGAACCTATAGACCTTGCACACATATAAAATATGCATCTTAGATTAGATTTGTATATGCTCTTTAATATCACTAGTAATTTAAATGCTACTTGGGATGACAAATAGAGCATTCATTAGTTCAAATAATTCATCTAATCATCAATAATATTTCCATACCATTAAAAAAAAACATTCAACATCTATCATAGTTTTTCATAATCAAAACATTTTCACTATTTTATTTAATTTTCTGAACATTTTACTTATTTAATTTAATATATTTATCAATTTATAATTCTTAGGTTCAAATATCACCCTTCTAGAGATCATATTAGATGGATTCCTCCATAAGAAACTAAGTGAAAGTTTAATTTTGATGGTTCTTTGAGGGGAAACCTAGGGTGCACTCTAGTACAAAATGTGCCATTAAAGACTTAAAAAATCTTGATAAAGGTTGCATCTAAGATTTATTTCCTATCTAACTAGTAATAATTACTTAACATTGGTGGCCATGTAAAATCAATTTAGTCACTATTGAAGGATATTCAATGGAAACTATATTTAGCATAATGAAATGATAATTGATCTATTAGAAGAAGAAAAATCATATACTTTATGAGGCAAGGGAAATCCTTGATTCACCAAAATTATTCTCTAAGTATGTTGCTTCCATGAAGGAAACAAGACAACACGTTTCTTTTCAAATCAAGTGATTTATAGCATGAATGATTTAATAATTGGAAATCATATGTTAAATTTAATGGTGTAGATTAAGAAATTATTTATGAAATAATTTAAAACATAAAATTTTATAAAGAGGGGAAGTTTTTGAAGGATGATATAATTATAAAAGGAATGTCAATAGTGGATTGAAATAAATTCTCATCAAAAGAAGGTGAAAGTGTATTAGTTATAGTTATATGAATGCAAGAATTTAATATCAAATGATTTTTAAGGCATACCTAGAAAAATTATAAAATTAAGAAAATAATGAATAAAAAAGTAGCTATTTTACTAAGAATAGCTCATAACAAGACCAAAATAATGGAAAATAAGGATGGATGATAAATAATATATCAATAATAATAAGGATGAAACATTCTAAGAAAACAAAGGATAAAGTGAGGAAGAAATCCAAGAAAGCAAGAACTTTATAGCCCCATGTCAACACCACTATTTTGGCCACCAAGACTATGTATAAATGAAATAATGGTTATAAAAAAGAGACTTGAAGCTATAAAATCAAAGGGATAACATGAAGAACTTAAAGATGAATGAAATTAAAAATTTCAACTAGAAACTATTAAGAGATTAAAATAATTAATGAGAAAGTAAAGTTAACTTGCAAAATATTGTGGAAAATGGGCTCCATGAGTTGATCATGATAAAATAAGATCTTGACCACTTAAAATAGTAGAGGAAATTAAATTAACTATTCTAGAAGGAAGATATTCACTATAAATAAAAGAGATCTATCCTACAATCAAAACATGGAGGAAAAATACAATTAGATAGAAGATGAAATTGACAAGCCAAGTATTAGGCATAAGTAGTAAAATAATTATCAAATAAACAAAGATAGATCATAGAGAATAAGTTGAGGTACACATAAGAGCAGAAAATGAGAGAGATGATAAGCTTGCAAATATAATTTCTAATTTATTGAAGCAATATTTTGATAAGGAGGAAACCAAAAAATTAGAAATAAAATTCCTCATATCCATAAAGAAAATTTGATAGGAGGAAGGGACATGCACATAATATTTATCATGAAAGTACCATACAATGTACAAGAACATGATACTAAGGAATAAAGGTTTCCTATAAGTACACAACAAACCTAGATGGAGATTTAACCCTATTACAAAAGGAAAGAAATAATGAAAGAATAGGAGAAAATGAAGATTTAATCTTTGTACATATTTTTTCTATTACCTCAAATCCTCGAGGTCAATATAAATTGAATTAGTGATTAATCAAAATACTAAATTTTCAAAAATTGAAAATTGAATAAATATTAATACCCTTCACTTTCACCTAATTGAATGATTAAATCGATCACATAATTTATGTTTTAG
>VDFB02208688.1:0-44476 GCA_007258455.2 Sequoia sempervirens | reverse complement strand
AACATAACCCACTTAGCTAAATGTCCTAATAAGTATGTTTTAGTGAACAATTTTTTTAAAGGATTAGATTTCGTCATCACATGTACTTATTTAGTAATTAATGTCTCAATTTACTAGTAGCAAATACAAGAGCCAAACATTGTTTTTCTATCATTGTGTATCATTTCTCATAATCAATCAAGGTTCGACTAATGTAATAAACATGATGTTCTTTACCCTTTTCATCTTGTTGAGCCAACAATGCTGTGAGAGCATGGGTTGATGTTGTTGTATATAGGATGAATGGTTTGTCTTGCATAGTGGGTTGTAAGACAAGTGGAGTAGCAAGGTAATCTTTCAAAATCTCAATAGCTTGTTTACAATCCTCATTCCAATTAAACTGCACCTCTTTCTTAAGAAGATGTGTAAATGTTAACGTTCAATCCACTAGAGACACCACAAAATGATGGATAACCTAGATTCTTCCATGTAAAGTATGCAATTGGGAAATATTTCTCGAAGGTGGCATGTTAACTATAGAAACAATTTTCTTTGTGTCCACCTCAATGCCTTTGTGAGATATGATAAAACCTAAAAAATTTCCACTATCTACTTCAAAGACACACTTTTTTGGATTCAATCTGATATTGTATTTTTGCAATTGCTCAAAGATCTTTTGAAGGATACTCACATTGTCTTGTCGAGTTAAATATTTGGATAGGATACCATCAACATAATCTTCCAAAATCTTATGTATGGAATCATGAAATATCAATGTCATCGCTCGTTGATATGTTGCGCCTGCATTCTTTAATCCAAAAGGCATCATTACCCAACAAAATGTTCCCTAAGTTGTCGTAAATGTTGTTTTGTATTGATCTTGAGGGTTGATAAAGATTTGATTATATCTAGAACATCCATCCATGAATGACAACAAAGCATGTCCCACAATCGAGTCTACTATCATGTTGATACTAGGAAGGGGAAAGTCATCTTTTAAAGACACTTTATTCAAATCGCGAAAGTCCGTACACATCCTAATATGATTATCTGGTTTTGTGACTGCGACAATGTTTGAGATACAAGGAGAATAATCTATAGAATGTATAAAACTAGATTTAGGAGCTTTTCGATCTTGTCCTTAAACAACAAGGCTATCTTTGGGTTCATCTTTCGTATCTTTTTTCTGACGGGTTTAGCATTTTTAGAAAAGACTATGTTGTGTGTTACTATCTTAAGATCCATTCCCAACATACCCGAATAAGTACAAGCAAAAAGTTCCAGAAAGTCATGAAGTAAAGTTGCATGATCCTCTTTTTCTCCATCATCAAGACACTTTCCTCTCTTAATCACTTTTTCCTCATGGTTAATATCCATTGTATCTCCTAAAGGAAGTACATTTTGTTTCAAGAATTCAGGGTTGTATTTTTCTATCCCATTACTTTACTTTTCTCCATCTCCTTGTTTAGCACTAATCACATCACATGTAAACCATTTCTTTTTAGGAGAAAATGACTTATCATAGACTCCTAACATCTCTTTCAGGGCTTCATCATCTTCGAAGAACTCCAATGATGCTTCACAAGTTGTATCAATCAATTCTGAATGCTTTAAGGTGAGAGTTGTTTTAGGATTACACTTGATGGTGTTAATGTTTAATGAGGGTTTTTTCGTTACTTGCATGATCTTAGAAGGGCAATACCCTAAACCAATTTTTCTTTCTTGCATGTTATGCTCAACAGGAACTTAGATTCCTTGTTCTTTCTTTCCACATCCTTTTCCACTATAACCTAGTTGTTTCATAAGCTCATATCCTCTCCCATAGAGCCTTTC
The DNA here is from genome assembly GCA_007258455.2 of Sequoia sempervirens. Classification (NCBI taxonomy): domain Eukaryota; kingdom Viridiplantae; phylum Streptophyta; class Pinopsida; order Cupressales; family Cupressaceae; genus Sequoia; species Sequoia sempervirens. The sequence goes on along the minus strand of VDFB02208688.1, from coordinate 42,664 downwards.
CATTTCTTTTGGGTTTGGTGGTTGTTGATAATATATCTCACCAAATTTTGTTGTGTAGCTTATATCTTCTTCTAGAGGGGATGAGGTAGATGCTTGTGTGTTTTCTTCCAAATTTTGTGTAGACATCATCATTGGTTTCTTTTGTTTCTCATCTTTTTTTTTTGTGATTATGTGTTCTCCCATGAACGAAGGTGTGAATTCTAAGGAACCCCAATCATCGTCCAATAATTTTGACACCGTTTCCATCTCTTATTTTTCTTCTTTCATAGGTTTTATGTTTGATGTTGGAATTAATGTGTTCAGAGGATGTATTTCCCTTTTCAACTTGTAAGCAAATTTCAGGCTCGAGGTCTATCTCAACTTGGTATACTTTATTGTTGTAGATATACTTCATGATATGATGAAGAGTCAAAGGCACCACATGCATCTCATGAGTTCAAGGTCTTCCTAAAAGAAGGTTATATGAAAGATTGTCAGGCATAACATGAATAAGAGTCTGTAGGGTAGCCTTTCCAACTATAATAGGAAAAGTAATCACGCCAAGTGGTTGATTTCCTACATTATCAAATCCTCAAATCAATAAGGAGTCAGGTTGAATTCTCAATTTATCCACACAAAGTATATCCAAAAGGTTCACACTACACACATTAAAGGGAAGAGCCATTGTCAACAAGAGTTCTTTTAATTCCCATCCTATTGAATCTAGCTATTATCATGAAGGCATCATTTCTCTTTCTCATCTCCAAGGATGGTAGCTCATGTTGATGAAAATTAATGTCTATGTTAACCATATTCATTCCTTGAATTTGCCACATCATTTGCATTTGTACTAGGAGGAACCACTACTTGTTGCAAGGTAGTTTGAAGCATAGTGTGATAGTTAGGTGAATTTTGAATTAGGTCCCATAGGGATATCTTTGCAGGAGTATTCTTAAGTTGTTCAAAAAGGTCATACTCCTTCACATTATGTGTAGGCAAACATGGAGCACTAGGCAAGATGGGATTACACAAAGGTAAGGTTGTTGAAGTGGTTTGTTTTGGTTGCAAACTGTTTCTCGTGTTATATGTATGAGAAATGGTGTTCTAACTTGATTGAGCTGCAAAAAATTGTTCTTAGGTGGTTCAAGGGTAAAAATGGGTTGGTTTTGTGTTTGATGTTTGTGTGAAGGTGGTAAAGGACAAGTTTAGGTTAAATCACATTAACTTCTCTTGGTTTAGGTTTGTTGTAACAAGCCTTAGTGGATGAACCTTGTGAGATGAAATCCCCAAGGCCTTCATCTAACATGTCAAAGTCATCACTACTAAAAGGCTTGAGGGATCTAGGTTAACTTGGAAAAAGAGATTTGACATAGTCAAATAACTATGCTTTCTCCAAGTGGTTCATCAGTTTTTGGTGTTTTTGTTTCATTTTCTAATGAATGCCAAATGTGATCTAATCTAATTAAACTATGAACTAATGTTGAAAACAATAATATAGTTCTATCCACATTTGCAATGAATCTAAATTAAGATTGATTTATTCCAATGCATGAAATAGAAATTCTGCAAGTTGAAACAAAAATGTAATATCAACAAACAAAAGCATAGAAACAAAGTTTTAAATGATATGAAATGCAGTTTTAGATCTGTACTAGGACTAAATCGCCTAGAGGTTTGTATGCGTGTTGCCAAAAAATGTATAGTTGACATTTTTATGCTCACTTGAGTCTTTCTAATGGACTTTGGCTTGATTTTCCTTTGACTTAATGTTGTAATGTGGCTTAAACATTCACATTAGGTCCTTAAAATTCAAATTATGGCATCTTGTGAAGGTGTTGTGAAGTGTTGTAAAATACTTCTACACTTTTCTAGACTTTATTCATTACAATTCACCTAAAAATCACCTTTTCATCACTTATTAAGTCCTCTTTTGAAGTGTTGTAAAGTCTTGTAACAAGATTTCACACTTTTCTAGGCTTAACTTCACTATTTACACCTTTCTTATGCTTTATTTGACCCCTTAATGTACTTTCCGACCATTTTCAAGTGTGTTTTTGAGAATATTCCTGTTCGAAAACTTTTAATGCCCCGAAATTCTCGACACCCACTTAATTTTCTTAAGTGGGACTAAGTCACCAATAGGGGCGACTTAGTCCTTTTTGGCACAAAACTCAAAATAATTTTAAATTTCTAATGGGAATTTGTTCTCTAACCCTTGAGGTTGGTGGCTTGTGATGTGTTAATTTCAGGAAATTTTAATAAAATTGGGTATAAATAAGTGTTTTTCTCCTCATTTTACATCTCCTAGCTCATTCAAGCAATCTCCTACAATCTCCTCATACACACTCCTATTTCATAAGCAATCAAGCATTATCAAGTCAATCCATTGGAGCACTTCATTGCATATCTTTAGGTTTTGAGCATCAAAGGTGTGGTAAGTTTATGGCACTTGCATGTTATCTATTTATTATACTCTTTTCATTTCATTTCATTGTTTCGGGTTTGATTACCAAAGTGGGGTTTGACCAAGGCAAAACCCCTATTCTCTAACCCTCAACCATTTTTTCCCCTTTTGCATGTGTATTTGCAGACTTTTGTATGCAGATTTATCAAGAAATTAGGTGTTGAAAGGTGGTCAACAAGTCTACAAAGTAAATCAAATCAATATAACCTTAATTCAAGCTTGGAGAGACTTTCTGCTCTGTTTTCTGTAGAATCAAGTGTGGACACCTATCAAGAAAGAAAGTGCGGACCTGAGACTTCTAGATTCTGTCTTGAATTCCTCAATATTTGTAGGAGGACTAAGTCACCACTAGTGGTGAACTAGTCTAGCTTCTGGGTCTGAAAACTACTTTTGACATTTTTGGATACCCATTTAGTAGATTCCCCTTTCGGCAAAATTTCTCGAAACAGGGACTAAGTCACCCCACCTAGTGTAAGTGTCCCAACCAACATTTTCAGTCAATTTTACAGGATTCCAGAATCTCCCAACATCAAGCTTCAAATTCTAGGTGCACCTCTTCCATCCTATTCTATTATTTCATCATTTAGTTGCATTTTTAGGCATTTTTGCATATCACATTGTGTTTCCCAGCACTTTACTTTTCTTAAGTCTTGCATCATTAGATCATTTCAATTTCAGATCAAAGAATTAGGACATTTTTTTAATTTTTTTTAGATTGCAGGAATCGGGTAGCACGACCCCATATAAACTGCAGTACGCCTGGTAAACTTTTTAATGTGACCGGCGGCGCTGGCGTGAAACGCCTTCCGGTACCATTGGGGTGGGGGAGACTAGACCTCATGACCAACCTCCTGCAACAGGAAAGATTTAGCCAACCGAGCTAGGGCCCCAACCCCAAGAATTAGGACATATTAATTAGGCATAATACATCTCATTTACATTTAATATTTGAATGTGAACATTGCATTTTGGTCCCCATCTAATCCCCTTTCTCCCTTTTAGGTGAAAACCCCTAGGAGGAGTAAAGTATTGTGAGGGTAAACCAAAATCATCATTTACATTTTGGTGAACATGTCCTTTGAACATATTCCTTTCTAATTTGAAAAGTGCATCCTAGGTTTCATTTTCATTTCATATTGCATTGATTAAATTGCATCCTAGGGTTTTAACATTACATTAGTGAAAAGTTCACTTAGCTTGCATTGTTGCATCATTTTTGCATTAGAAAACACAAAAACTCTGCATTTACAGATTGTAGTTCCATTTGTCCATCTAAAAAACATAGAATTGCATTTAATTTTTTTGAAAAAAAACAAAAAAATCATCAGTGGGACTAAATCGCCACCCTGGGTGACTTAGTCCTTTTGCATATTTTCCACTATATTTTTTGGTAATTTCTGGGTATTTTCTGTCCTTTTTTTTTCTATTACTATCATCTATCATATTTTCTAGATTTGTTATTTCTTGCATTTAATTTCCTTGCATCATGAGCTTTTCGTTTAATAAGTTTTGGAATTCCTTGAAATCCTTAGTAGACATGTCCAATTGTGCCTTCAACTGTGATCCTAATGACCTTGAAATTCCTCATGCTCCTTCAACTCCTCATGATTTTCCTCCGCGTGATGTAAACATCATTGGAGAAGATGACAATAGCATGAACAAGTTCTTAAACGAATGTCTTGATAACCTTGAGGCCAATGTAGCATTTTACCCATCCATGAGGTCACAAAGCCTCCCTACTATTGCACCCCCTGATACATTTGGCTATATTCACCCTGAAACTAATGAAGGACCTAAGTTCCCTCCATCAGATGGACCTAGTTCCTCTACACAATGACACCCTCACCCATTTTATGATAACAAAGTTACAAATACTCCCATCAACCTTGAAGAAACCTATGGAAAGGGCTTTACTATTTTGAGTAAACAAGGTTGCGATACAACAACAGAACATAACATTCACCAAATTTTTGAAAAAAAACCACAAGAAGAAAAAAAAACAACATGATTAGGATATCAAGATCATCCTCATACCGACAAGCCTCCTTTTGAATATTGGAGACTTCGAGATGATGGTACGGTGATCTTTGATTCTCCTCCTGACTTGAACATTCTCCTTCCACATGAACAACCTTTACATGCTTATGATGACAAGGATGTTAGGATCCCCAAGGGTCCTATTCCTCCTTCCATTCATGAAATAGGAGAATCAAGCAAACGAAAACATCCTTACAAATTGAAAAATCTCAAATTTCCTACTCATCCTCCACCTGAATGTGAGAGGAGACTTCAATTACTTTTAAACAAGGGCCTTATACTCTTACCACCTATGAATAGGTTGGTCATCCATCCTAAAGATTCTAACATACCATTTTGCAAATATCATCATGTCCTTGGACATTGCACTAAATAATGTCAAACATTGAATGACATATTGAACAAGTATCACTTCATTGATACTAAATTCTTTCCCATCATCCCTTAAAAAAAACTCCTTTTATCATGTCATAGTTGTAGAATTATCCATTCTCACTATTGCATGATTCCTCCCATAACCTTCCTTGGCTCATTCTTTCCTTACATTCAATGGGGGAAATACATTGTTAGCCTTATCCTAGTAATGCATTTGTTCTTGTTCCTTAACTGTGTTATTTCCCTTCCACTTATACTACTCGAGATTGTGAAGCCAATAACTCGATTAATGGTTGACTTACACTTACATTAATAGTTCCTTTTACATTTTCCTTGTATGTGCGTATTGTGTTCCCCTGTATCATGTGTTTGATGTTTTCTCTCTCTTTGTGCACTTCCTCTATTTGTACCTTTATTCTTCCATACATGTCATACTTTATCTAAGTTTACTTTTTCTCTTTTGTTTTGTGTTCTCCTTTTGGGGATGATGCAAAGCATTGAGACCACAATGTCTCTTCCATGTTGACCCAAAAGGTCCTTTTCCTTTTCCTTTTTTATTTTGTTCCTCCTTTTGGGGATGATGCAAGGAATTGAGACCGCAATGTCTCTTCCATGTTGACCCAAAATGTCACTTTTCCTTTTCCTTTTTTATCTTTTCTTGTGTTTTCCTTTTGGGGATGACACAAGGCATTGAGATTGAAATGTCTCTTTCACATTGACCCAAAAGCTTTTCCTTAGATTATTTTTTCATTTCCTTTTCGCTTGTTTTTTCCTTTTGGGGATGATGCAAAGCTTTGAGACTACAATGTATCTTCCATGTTGACCCAAAACAGACTTTGTTTTTCTTTTGTTTTCACTCTTTTTGTGTCATTCTTCCAGTTCTATGTGCTTTGGGGAATGATGACAGTTTCGAGCTCTTTCATAAAAACAATGCAGCCAAGAACATACTGACCCCAAAACCATAGAGCCCTTATGTGTTTGGTGTGTTCCTTTCTAGGGGGAAACCTCCTTTTTCTTTTGTTTTTCTTTTTCGTTTACATGAAGTAGCCTAACTTAGAAACATATGACTTGGCATAGGGGCTTTCCAAGTTGGCTCTCATTTCTTGTTTTTCTTTTTGCATTTTTCTTTCCTTCGCTACTTTAAAGTAATTGCTCATAGAACGGTGTGTAGCAATTCCTTTAAAGTGGGGGGCATACATTGGCATCATTTAATTTGCATTCTTGGTTCTTAGTGCAGCCTTGTCACTTCATATGATGTGTTTATCACTTTGTGGATGAAATTGGGTGTGATGTCCTTCATAAGTGTGATCTATCTTAGCATATTACATTCCTCTTAATGGTCTGATGCGACGCACTGCATCCCCTAAGTTGTGAATATATTATTCTTTGATTAGTCCACTCTTAGAGACATTGGACATAATGTTTCTGAAGTGATAGATCTTTTATGAACTTAACAAGACTCCTTTGAACATCTTTTACGTTTTACATTTTACATCTTTACCACCTTGCATAACGCAACTTGTATGCCTGTGGTACCATCCTCTTTGTTCATGAGTTATAAGCATATGAATCTTTGCTTGTCTCATGAAGCATGAACCGACATTTTCCTTTGTGGCACCTTGTTAAAGTTATCAGGAGGGATAACTTTGATATGGTTGAGCGGGAAGCCCACTCAGCGACATGACTTTCCCCATAGCCACCTATGTGTTTCTGAGTGCATACCAGCTAGTGTATGTATCTCCCCTTTTGGGATCTCTAACCCCGCGGACAACCAGAAGTTTCGTGGCCCCAGAGTGAGTATATTTGGGACTTCTCACCCGACAGACAACAATAAGTTTCGTCGCCCCAAAGTGAGTTCACATTTCTTATTTCAAACAATAAGCCTAGATCTAATCCACAACGAGCTGGACAGACGATCAAAGCTTTCATTCCTTTACTTCATCACGAGTGTTTCCTTTGTTCTTATGTTTGGTTTTCCATGAGATCTTGATCCCGGGGGCTTGATCATCCCTCTTGATTATTGTTGTTTCATCTTACCAACATGAGTGCATTAGGATCCCTCTCGATATGCATGTTGGGAAACTTTAGCGAGAGTTTGAAGCAAGTTCATTTTCTCACTAAAGTGGGGGCTTACTGTGTCACCAAAAAATGTATAGTTGACATTTTTACGCTCACCTGAGTCTTTCTAATAGACTTTGGCTTGATTTTTCTTTGACTTAATGTTGTAATGTGGCTTAAACATTCACATTAGGTCCTTAAAATTCAAATTATGACATCTTGTGAAGGTGTTGTAAAACATTTCTACACTTTTCTAGACTTTATTCATTACAATTCACCTAAAAATAACCTTTTCATCACTTATTAAGTCCTATTTTGAAATGTTGTAAAGTCTTGCAACAAGATTTCACACTTTTCTAGGCTTAGTTTCACTATTTACACCTTTCTTATGCTTTATTTGACCCCTTAATGTACTTTCCGACTGTTTTCAAGTCTATTTTTGAGAATATTCTCGTTGGACAACTTTTAATGCCCCAAAATTCTCGACACCCACTTAATTTGCTTAAGTGGGACTAAGTTGCCAATAGGGGCAACTTAGTCCTTTTTGGCACAAAACTAAAAATAATTTTAAATTTCTAGCGGGAATTTGTTCTCTAACCCTTGAGGTCGGCCTATGATGTGTTACTTTTGAGAAAGTTTAATAAAATTGGGTATAAATAAGTGTTTTTCTCCTCATTTTACATCTCCTAGCTCATTCAAGCAATCTCCTACAATCTCCTCATACACTCCCCTATTTCATAAGCAATCAAGCATTATCAAGTCAATCCATTGGAGCACTTCATTGCATATCTTCAGGTTTTGAGCATCAAAGGTGTGGTAAGTTTATGACACTTGCATGCTATCTATTTATCATACTCTTTTCATTTCATTTCATTGTTTCGGGTTTGATTACCAAGGTGGGGTCTGACCAAGGCAAACCCCTATTCTCTAACCCTCAACCATTTTTTCCCCTTTTGCATGTGTGTTTGCAGAATTTTGTATGCAAATTTATCAAGAAATTAGGTGTTGAAAGGTGGTAAACAAGTCTACAAAGTCAATCAAGTCAATACAACCTTTATTCAAGCTTGGAGAGACTTTTTGCCCCATTTTCTGTAGAATCAAGTGCAAACACCTATCAAGAAAGAAAGTGCAAACCTGATACTTCCAGATTATGTCCCAAATTACCTGAGATTTGTAGGACTAAGTTGCCACTAGTGGTGAATTAGTCTCACTTCCGGGTCTGAAAATTGGTTTTGACATTTTTGGATACCCATTTAGCAGATTCCCCTTTTGACAAACTTTCCTGAAACTGGGACTAAGTCACCCCACCTGATGTAAGTGTCCTGGTCAGCATTTTCATTCAATTTTTTAGGATTCCAGAATCTCCCAACATCAAGCATCAAATTCCAGGTGCACCTATTCCATCCTGTTCTGTTATTTCATCATTTAGTTGCATTTTTAGGCATTTCTGCATATCACATTGTGTTTTCCAGCACTTTACTTTTCTTAAGTATTGTATCATTAGATCATTTCAATTTCATATCAAAGCATTAAGACATATTAATTATGCATAATACATCTCATTTAAATTTAATCTTTGAATGCAAACGTTTCATTTTGTTCCCCATCCATTCCCCTTTCTCCTTTTTAGGTGAAAAACCTTAGGAGGAGCAAAGTATTGTGAGGGTAAACCAAAATCATCATTTATAGTATGAGTCCGAGTCAAGGTTTTTTGCATAATTTTTATAAAAAATTAAGTTTTTTCTATGCTTTTTGGTTTGAGTAATTCCTAGATTAAATGTAAATGTAGATTTCAGATGATTTTTAGTGATGAAAGATGCAAAAAATGCAACCTATATGCACTTTCACTAATGCAAGATTTTGAAAACCTAGATGCAAATTAACTAGTGCAAAACTTAATACAATGTTAATACAAGCTAGGTCTAGGATGACAATGCACTCCAAATAAAAAATGATGTATTCTAAATGTAGGTCCACCAAAATGAAATAATAAGAAATGGGGGACTTGGTTCTATCCTTGAAGAGATAGGGTTCCTCCTATTACACTCTTACCTCACTCAAGGAACCCTAAAGATCTCAATCTAATGATGGAATGAAGGAAAGAGATCTTGCAAAAGGGTTTCCTAGGGTTTGATTATAAACTAAAGAAGGGTTCACCACCAAGATAGGACATGGAAAGACTAATGGAATACAAGACCTAATTAAGTGACCTTGAAATGCAATAAATCAAAACATAAAACTGAGAGATCAGAATGGTGCACCTAGAAACCTAAAAGAGCTTGGAATCAACTCTAAAATAATGAAAATGTTGCTTTTAGGGAACACTAGGACTCATACGCCACTTATGGCATAATAGTCCTAGTCTAGGGTTTCTGGACTGGAACAAGTTTCTGATAGTGTAGATTCAAGATCTTCAAAAATCTAGAAAATTTCCTGTAGTGGGACTTATATGCCATTTTTGGCATATCAGTCCAATACCACTTTTTTGAGAATTCAAAGTCCAAATTTGTGCTCTAATCTTTTCCCTTCCTTCCCAAACTGATTTATGGATCTAAACCTGTAAAAATGCCTACAAAAAAAAATATTTTGTTGATTTGCTTATGAAGGGTTTGCCTTAGTCAAACCCCTAGTTTGGTAATTAAACCTTGATAGAAATAATGAATCTTGAATGCAAGTGTGAACATAAACCCTAACCTTAAGTGTGTCCAAGATTAGGAAATCTAAAATGCAATGCAAGCCTATTCTAATGTGCAAGAATGAGATGCATGAATGAAGCTTGAATGTAATGAATCTCTTTGGGAGATGTCAAATCACCCTAATAATCTATGATGATGCATGTACCTTCCTTAGGCTAAAAGTAGAGTGATAATGGGGGATGTAATCACTTAGGAAACAAGTCATTAGGCTTGGATTGATGGCTAGTTGCATTTCCCCAACCTAGAATCCATCATGATTCACCATAGGCAACCATAATCAATGCTTGACAATGCTAGATCTTGAATGAAAGTGAGCTTGAAGATCTGTAAAAACACAATAATGCTGCTCCAAGGCTTTAACTTTGCTGATTACTTACTTTTGAATGCTCTTGTGAAGAATTCTTGAATGCTCGCAGATGCTTAGATCTTGAAATTACTCTTCTATAATTCTTGCTTAGATGAAATAATGACTTAGAAGCTTGCTTATATAGGCATTACACCTAATTTACCGTTATTTAGATCTCAAAATATGACATCAACAAAAAATTTGAATTAAAAACTTGAATTTCCCACTCAAAGCCTAAAAAGGGCCCAAATGGACTCATATGTCACTCTTGGCGTATGGGTCCCACCTAGGGGGACTCATACACCATAAGTGGTGTATGAGTGCCACCCTAGTTTTTCAGGGTGGGTTGTTAGAAATTTTAATGTTTTTGATGATTTTGTCAAGATTTTGGTCGAAATAAGCTTCGATATCCATAATAAAGGGTCTTAGGGGCCTATTAATGATGAATTAAAGGGTATTTAATGCAAGGGTACTAAAATAGGTCCAAATTAGGTAAGGAATTGTACTATCTCCAAGAAGGGAGTACAATTTCCATTGCACATTTAGCCCCCACTTTAGCACCCATATGACTCTACGTGTATATGTAAGCTAAAGGAATCTAATCAATGAACTCCATTTTAGAAAATGATACTCATAATGCGAGAGAATGAAGTCCCCACTCTAGCTATATGCAAAACAAAAATGTTAGGAACCACATCCTGTAACACAAATTCATTAGTCATTCAAAAATCCTCTTATCTAACTTCTCCTAGAAATCAAATTTGAGGGTAGATGTATGCCCCCCCTTGATTCCACTTGCTTTATGGAGGTGGAATCGAGGTAGCATTTTATCTACATCAAATTAGATTAGTCGTATCATAGGGTATTTCCAAGTACCATACCATATAGTGATAGATGTATGATGAGGACAAGAGCAAAATCATGATTACAATGCAATAAATGACATTGAAAACAGAGTTCGCTAGCTCTCGATATGCTATTTTCAATGAAAAGCACTCTTAAACCTAATATATTAGTAAACCCTAATTTTAACATATATAAGAGTAAAAAGTGAAGCAATTCATAATCATCTTGTCTTTTACCTTCTTGCAGTTTGAATTTGATGGAGAGTAGGTGAAAATGTCGAGTTGACGAGAGTATAGGACCCCAAGACTCGATGTGCAGGAAGAGGAGGTGGCACAAGGCGACCTTCAACACCATGTGAGTTTTTTTTTTGTATAATAGCCTTGTTTTTATGCATTTCTATGTTGATTTAGGACCCTGGAAGAAAATTTCACACAAGTGTCCCTTTTTTTCGCGAAGTGTCCCCTTTTTTCGTGAAGTGTCCCACTTTTTAGCAAAGTGTTCCATTTTTTCGCGAAGTGTCCCAAAAGGGAGATAAAGTGTCTAGGACCATTAGTAAAGTACACTAGAACAACTCTATTACACTTTTTTGAGTATTGATGTATAGATTTAAGATTTTAAAATGCTTATAAGACATATTTTTCTTTTTTGTTAGACACCACCCTGGTCATGACAATGTCTTAGTGGTAGATAGTTCTATCGCATGCAAGACCTAGTATCGACATTATCATAGGAAAATGTGGAGATATTACAAACTACTAACATCTATTGGGCATACCTCATGCCTCCCATGAGGTACTATGATGCTATGTTGATGGAATTAGCTGAGAGATGGGATGCTGACACTTGTAAATTTCACCTACCTACAGGAAAATGATCACCCTGAAGGATGTTCATCACATCCTTTGAGTTCCTATCCGTGACAAGACCGTACGCTTTGTAGGGGATCAATCATATGTGTAGATGCAATCCGATGTGGGATTTTTCTTGGGAGGACCAATTTGAGAGGAGATTGTGGGGTCATGCATCGAGCTATCAATGCTACTCTATGCATGATCTTCACTCTTGAGGAAAATTATGAATTTTACAGTAGCACTAGTAGTCATCCCTAATGGCTGGGGAGCACACCTAGATAGAGGCCTATTCCACATGATCAGACAAATGGAGCACCATAGGATAGTGTACGCCTAGGGCCATAACATCCTAACGCATTTATATTATGATCTTAGGAGATTTGTATATCACGAGGTGGATAGTATGGTGCATTGTATGCTTCTACAGGTGTGGTGTTTGGAGCATATCACATGCACCAGAATGATAGGATTCTCTTTGGTATCAACCACTAGATATCCTCATGCATTTAGTTATCCACTTAGATGGGCATGGCAGTTTGGAGATCCTGTTTATTGGAGAGTCAAATTCAACCACCTAGATCAACGGGAGATCATGTGGAGACCTTACTGACTGATACCATAGTGGCCGAATGAGACTCGACAATTGAGGAGGATGCAGAGGGATATATTTAATTTGGGAAAACATGATTAGGTAGTGAGACCCTTCTACTACGATCGTGTCATGTGATAGTTTGGACAGATTCAGGTAGCACCCATAACACGACCTTTTTATAGGTGATTGATGTAGAGTTCCTAGAGCCCAGGAGATACCAACCGATTCACTGCTGATGATGCCATCCCTAGTGACCCTGATGATGATCATCATGACATGCCCCTAGTCTCCAAAACTAATGACATCAGTACTACAAATACAAATGAGGAGTGGTGGACAGTAGCACAACTAGCTCTAGTGTTCCCCATGGATTAGTCGATAGGCTATGCAGGATAACTCCTAGATCAGAGGGATGAGGATGGGGATACAACTAAGGATACAAGGCTTAGGTCTGTAGACCTATTCATAAATGAGATAGATGAGTAGTATGACGAGGCGATTGACCTTGACTATGAGGGAGAGGAGGAGGTCAAGGAGGAGGAGGAGGAGGAGGAGCCGATGAGTGAGAGCAGTGAGACGACAGACGAGGGTCTAGTTGCCCACGAGTGGGGAGATCCATCTTCCATTCATGTTACCATACTATAGTCGACGATCGTGGCCCACGCCAACATTCATGAGCATACACAAGAAAAATGAGAGGGGGGTTGAATTAGATGTACATTAAAATATTAAAACCCTCATAAACATTCAGATCCACATCAACTTTATTAACCTTGAATCTGTTAGAATGATTTAGCATGAAGGAAAATAAAAAAATTTGAAACACATCAACACCATGCACAACAAAACACCATATTTACAAACCTAAGAAGGGAAAAACCACAGTAAGGATTAGCTCACAATATAGACTAATTACAACACCAAATACAAAAGACTTACTACCCAAAAGAAAGATAGTCTCACTACTAGATTATAGAAAAGAAGAAAAAAGAATGTTACAATGAGAAATCCATCTCAATGCAACAGAAAAATCCACCACAACATCACCAACACATTCACAACCTTTCTGAAGAATGTAGAGACCATCTACTCATTGCTTCCAGTAGTCTAATTCATTAAAGCTCACATTGAACTTCACAACTCCACATTGAGTTATTTTTATCTCCTAGATAAACTATTTGATAATAAAATAAAGGTGTTGAGATCTGGTGGTAAATATTGCTTCAAGGAATTCGATGTGTTTTGTAAACATGTAGGCATTATTTAGTAGAAGAAGACCCTCTACACACTATAGCAAAATATGGTTGTAGATAGAATGAACCAAATCTTGACCGAAACAGCCAAATGTATGTTAAGTGGTACATAATTGGATTAGTGCTTTAGATCAAAGACAATGAATACTATTGTTACTTGGTAAATCAATCTTGTTGTACAAATCTTGTTCATAAAACTCCTTATCAAATGTAGACATGTAAAAAATATTTTCATATCACATTTAGAAATATTTATTTATGACTTTTATTCACATGCCTGAGAACAAATAAAATATAAAATAGATTTATAAACACAGAAACATATCTTTGTTGATATAATAAGAATATAAAAAATTATAAAATTTAGAATCCAAAAATTAATCTATTCTAGAGATATGATTTTCAAAAATTTACACCATTTTCAAATCCATCCAGTTTTGTTTAGTGCTTCCTCTTTCCAACTGGACTGCATATAGAAGAGCGTGTATGGATTAATGCTATCACCACGACCCAACTTTCTGTCAATTACCCATATTCTTTGTTCGTTTTCAATTCCCTCTTCACAAAGCATGTAATAATTAACGATAATTCTGTGTCCTACTTGGGCTTGTCTTTTATACGTCGAGGATAATTTACAGATCATGTGCTTGAAGTGGGTCTTATTGGTTTTTCTGTTCTTGGGATTTAAAATGATTGGAATAGCAAGCAGGAAACCAAATTTTTGGTGGGAGGAAAGAAAAGTTTTGATGAATATGAGTATGGAGCTGAGATTTGTTTCTATGCTGCTGCTACTTACTGTGTATGGCTCAGGTGAGTAGTTTTGTTTCATGTACTTCCACGCTGGATAAGATCAATGGGTTTCTAGGTGGTTCGTTTTGGGGTAAAATCAACCTGGGTTTCATTTAATTGTACAGGAAAATAGAATATAAGGAAATACTTCATTTCATTTGATTTTATCAAGAGTCTGGACTGGTTTATACTCTTATCATGTCTATTTTGCATCTCTGGTTACAGATTATGGCACTTGCTATTATACCACAGGCTCAAGGTATGCAGTTAGTAATGTTGGGATCCATTTATGTTGTAATTAATTTTTATATTTTTATGGATTTCAGTTCAAACAGCATATTCTAATTTTTGACTTGTTTAGATAGTTAATCTGAAATCTTATTAATAAACATATTGTAAGCATTGATTTGTTGAGGTGGCTTATCTGAAATCACATGAATAAATGATCATCTATAAGTGTAATTTCAAATGAACTACCTAAACAAATCAAAACTTAAGATATGCTGTTTAAACCCAACTGAATCAACTGAATCAGATATCCTCAATTTTTTATTTTTGTCATTGAAAGTAGATTCTATTGACACCATTATGAATTCTTCTCAGCACTGGTACTCCTACAACCCCTGTTACTACGCCGGTAACTCCTACTACTCCAGTAACTCCTATGTACAATTTCACAGCTCCATCAGCTGGCATCATTGGAGGCATCGACACTCCATACAGTGGCTCTTCATTATCATTTACATATCTGGGTTCATCACTTACGCTTCTCATTGGCGTAAGTTTGGCTGTTATACTTAGATAAAAATGATTCACTGGCTGTAGGCGCTGATCACAGGCTGTTATTTCACAGAACAAGAACAAATAAAAAGGGATTTTTGTAATGGGTTTATAATGAGAAAGCAAATATTCCTCAATTCTCGTCTTTATTTGTGCACTGTTTCATTAAATTCTTCTTAAAAGATGGGTGACGGCCAAATGTGACATTTCAATCTTTTGGAAAAACAACTGAAAGTGGGCTTTTAACTTAAATAAAGCTTACCAAGCATTAATGGTGGACAAAGCATTGGTTTATGGTGCACTGAGCATTAATGGTACATCATTTTTTTACTGATTTATATATCATAAAAGGCAAATCCATCATGTTATTGATGTATCAAAGTTGCCGACGTTGGTGTGCACTCACCAAAAGATTGGTCTTAAAATCTTTTGGACATGTGAACTAATAACTTGTGCTATTTGTTTATTGCGTTTCTTACTTGTTTATTGAGTAAATGATTATCTTAATGTCTGAGAAGAGGATATTGAAAAGATAGATAATTGATGTTCAAAATTTGAAAGTGGATGTGATTTAGGTTAGATTGAGATGATATTTTTATGTGAAATCTAGAAGGGTGTGAATTTAGATCAATTTTGTATTTATGATCTTGGTTTTTGTATTTGTGATGGTAATTCACATGGTATGGTGCTAAACTTTTAGTATCATCCTAAATCTATATGAGTTGTAGATCTTTAGTAATTGCAATTGTTTTAAATTATTTTTTATCTATACCGATTTTTACAATTGAAAAATTAGTGGTATTGAAAAACACAATTGGAACTTTCTATTGTTAGGATGGAAAATTGATTCATTCTCTCCTTGCACCTTAGTCAACCCTATTGATTGATTTAATGATTATGATAAAATGAGAAGACAATAAATACTAAATTTAATTGGTGTGCTTATGATGATGCAAGTATACTTCAAAAAATGACCCATTGAGAATTCTATAGAAACCATAGTCAGTCCACTATAAAAACAATAACATTCTTGGCAATTTTTCACATTGAAAATTAAATTTTAGAGTCTATGGGAATATTTTTTCTTTCTATCATGTTTTTGTAATTTAATGAATAATATATAACTTTTATGGTGATTCAACATCTAAATCTTCTGTCAATTTATAATTTTAAATAAAGATGTTGGAATGGAGAGAGTATATAAAATAAAAAACTAGTGCCTAATTAATTAGGGGGATCGGGCCTCAAATTTTTATATCCAATTGTCATCGATCTTAAAGAGTTAAAATTTATATAACTCAATGTTATTTATTTTGGGATCAGAAATTTTTTATCAACTATGCATGAATTAGACACTTTGAAGAAGAAAGTCACCAAGGAAGCAGTATGAGAATTATTTGATTTTGCAAAAGTGTTTCAAGTGGATTGTGATGCAAGTGGGATAGCCATAGGAGCAGTTCTTAGTCAAGAGGGTAGATCGATTACATATTTTAGTGAAAAGCTTAATGATGCCAAAAAAATGCATTCAATTTATGATTAAGAATTTTATGTCATTGTGCAAGCTTTAAAGAAGTGGCATCATTATTTTCTTCCAAAGGAGTTTATTATTTACATGGATCATCATGCTTTATAATTTATTAATAGTCAAACCAATCTTAACCAATGACACATGAAGTGGGTTGAATTCCTACAAAGGTATACTTTATCCTCAAGCATAGAAGTGGAAGCTCAAACAAAGTAGCATGTGCATTAAGTAGAAGAACAATAATATTGACTGAAATGAGGGCTAAAGTAGTTGGATTTGATGCTATGAAAGATTTGTATAAGGATGATTTGGACTTTAAGGATACATGGAAAACATGTATGGAGCCTACTAGTGTGGATACCTAACACCATGAATGGATTATTTTATAAAAGATAGACTATTGTTCAAAGGTCAACAACTTTGCATACCCCAAGGATAATGAGCCAAACTTTAATAAGAGAAAAAAAATGTGACCTAGTTTAGTTGGACATTTTGGATCTAATAAAACAATGGCACAACTTAGTGAAAGGCATTTTTTACCAAGGATGATGGTAGAAATCAAAAAAATTGTGGAAGGATGTCAAGTTTGTCAAAATGCCAAAGAAGGGAGTCAAAACAAAGGCTTATATCAACCATTACCTATACTAGAGAAACTGTGGGAAGATGTGAGCATGGATTTTGTGCTTGGAATGCCAACAATACAATGAGGTAAGGATTCTTTTATTATGGTTGTTGATAGATCTTCAAAAATGGCTCACTTTATAGCATGTAAAAAGATTATGATGCAACACATGTAGCAAATTTATTCTTCAAGGAGATTGTTAGATTACATGGTTTACCAAGAAGTATAGTTTCAGATTGTGATACTAAGTTTGGAGGAAATTTTTGGGGGACACTTTGGAAGAAATTAGGGATTGATTTAAAGTTTAGTTTTGCATATCATCCTCAAACAGGTGGACAAACTAAGGTTGTTAATCAAAGCTTAGGAAATTTACTAAGATGTCTAGTTGGTGACAAGCCTAAGCAATAGGATTTGATATTGCCTCAAACTAAGTTTATATACAATGACTCACTCAACAAAAGTACGAGTAAGACTCCATTTTAAACTGTTTATGGGTACATCCCTATGGGTATTTCAGAGCTAAAAGAGCTTGCAAATACTAAGGGATATAAAGAGAAAGCTGATTTGAAGAGGAGGGAAAATAATTTTGAAGTTGGAGATATGGTATTGGCACACCTACGAATGAAAATATTTCCTAGCCATACCTACAACAAGCTCAAGTGGAAGAAGATTGGACCATGCAAAATCATCAGGAAGTTCTCACCAAATGCCTACGAATTGGGAGCTACCTAAAGGTTTAAGGGTGTGTGCAAGAAGTTGAGTCCACTTTTTGGCCAAAAAGTGGAAGTGTTTTCCCTGATTTTCAGTATTTGACACATTTGACCTTAAAATTTGAAGCACTTAGAGATGAAATCTTTTAAAAAGTCACTGATCATAAAATGTAGTGCTTGGAGTCTAGTTTCCAAATATGTAATTTATTTCAATACCCAGATTGTACAAATTGAGTTTCAATAGGCATTTCAAAAAATCACTGTTTAAAAGTCATTTTTTTTTACCATACCATGCACGTGTACGACATCCATATTTTGACTTAAATTATCGTATTTTTCTAAATCCTTTTGGGAAAAGTTTTATGACTCACTGAACCTTGCTCTTGATATTTTTTTGTAATTTTTATTGAATATTTTTTTGTTAATTTTTATTAGGCAGATTTGTTGTTTTGAAAAATCATCATGTATGACATGCATAAGATGACCTAAACTTATCATTTTTTTTATTTTTTTTTTTCAAATTGAAAAGAATTGTCTGAAGTTTTCTCTCGTGCAATCCGTTTGTCAAAATGTTATGTTGATCAAAAGTTATTAAAATAGTAAAAAACTTGATATTTAAAGTTTATGGACCAATTTTATTAGAAATTAATTGAAAAATAGAAAAAATAATTCAATTGCAAAACAAATTACATATTTAGAATCTGCATTGTTTGATCTAAAATGGGTTTTAATTTCAGAATTTTTTGAAAAAAGGTCACCATATGTCCAAAGTCGATATTTTTCTTTGACATTGTTAGGGCCTTCAATTTGCAGGTCAAACCAGGTTGAAGGCTTAGGTTCGGACTTCCAAAGCTTTTCCCGAACCGAAAACCTTGGCAAAAACCCGCCCACAATGCAAAACAAAATTCAAATTTAAAAAAACGGGATCCCGATTATAAAACGGGATCCCGTTTAATAATAAACGGGATCCCGTGCTATAATCGGGATCCCATTTCTATTTCGACCGCTAGAGGTATGAGATCCGTTGCCACGCGGCCCTCGATTCTAGTGAACGGGATCCCGATTATAGAGCGGGATCCGTTTATACTCGCGGGATCGTTTTATTATAGCGGGATCGTTTCATAAACGAGATCTTTATATTATTTAAAAATCGTACCAAGTTTGCAACTTTGCATCTTCACATGTCGGTGAGAGCACTAAAAATCAATTATTTTTCATAAGTTATTGTATTTACAGGTGGTCAATTTGATTTTTGTTGATTTTATCAAAGGGAGCATCATCTACACCATTTTTGAAGTGAAATTTGCAATATGGATTGAATTTTTCAAAGGAAGCATGAAGAAAACAATTTTTAAAGTGGAATTGTGGTAGTTTTCTATTTTTTTTGAGGAACACAAGAGGAAGAATTTTGCCATAATAGGTATTCAACTTCTAATTTGGATTCAATATTTTGAAGTATTTCACTATTAACATTCATTTGTGCTTGAGAATTTTATAATTATGGGAGATAAATTTCGTAATAAGAGAAGAAAGACATTGACTCCTCAAGAAGTTGAAGCAAATAAAGAAAAAGAGAGACAAAGACAAAGAGAAAGAAGAATGAGAATAAAATCAATGAACGATGGT
Organism: Sequoia sempervirens; assembly: GCA_007258455.2. Taxonomy (NCBI): domain Eukaryota; kingdom Viridiplantae; phylum Streptophyta; class Pinopsida; order Cupressales; family Cupressaceae; genus Sequoia; species Sequoia sempervirens. The sequence goes on along the minus strand of VDFB02208688.1, from coordinate 23,115 downwards.
GGAGCAACCAATTCAACAACTATTGAAGATGAAAACATTGTAGATACCATAGTTGTAGATGAAGCTAATTTGCAAGGAGTCAATTTGGAGAATAATATGATTATACAAACAAGTCCTACTATGTCTTCAAATCCCTCTTTGAATGCTATGGAGAATGTTTCAATATACACAAATCCAGGTACGTCTTCAAATCCACATTTTAGTAAAATGGTAACTTTGTTTGTAGAAGATTTACAAGATGCTGGATATAATGATGTTGTTACATCCCTAACTTTAACTCTGTTTTACTTTTTACTTTTGAAGTAATTAGTAGATGATTATGCATTATTCTATGATTAAATGTTTAGGAAAAAAATGTCTGGAAAAATAAATGTATCTTGAGTTATGTTTATTTCACTATAAATTATCGTATGTTCAAAAGTTGTCAAGATGTGATGACTTCATGAAGATTATGAAACTATTATTAATACACTAATCTTTAGTTGGTGATGGAAAGTTGCATCCAAGAATTAGGTTTCCACCCTCCGAGAAAGGGAGGGAGAGCATCATTGGAGAGAAGGGCATAGATACAAGGAAAAGAGCAGGTTGTCTCCACCTTAGGTCTAGTGTTGGTGCTAATTGGTGAACCTAATTGAGTCGGGTAAGTGATACTCAACCCTTTTGGTATAAGAGTAAATTCTCGACTCGACATGTTGTCGACATCGTTTAAAGTCCATTTTAAGTTGTTTAACGTCAACCTAGTCATTTGGGGATAGTGACATCGCCAAGGTTGAACATTAGTTGTTGCAACTAAGAGAATCTTTTGTCGGCATGTCGCTTCTTATGACGTAAACGAATTTATGTTGTGGCCTCAATTGCATAATTGGTTGTTCATTATTGTTTTTAATAGATAAATCAACTTAATAAGTTGAGGAACTAATATTATAGCTTGTTTCCTTACAAAAAGGAAGTCATTATGACAATAATCCTTGAGCTCATTTTAAGGAGTGAATACGCCGAGAGACGACAAAAGATCAATGTCGTCGACTGTTTAAGATTGTGTTACCAATTCTAAATTTCAGAATGACTTGTCATTTATATTTGTTTGTTTTTGGTGATACTTTTAAACGACTAAGCTAGTCGTTGAGTCCATAGTTTCGACAAGACTCCTTTTATGTAGGGGTATGATATATCGATAAGTTTACTCAACTCAATTGAGGAGCTTATTGATTATTGAGACAACATAGATATGTCTATTCCTTTAAGTGTTCTTTTATATAAGAAAATGGATTTTGTTTTGTCACGACCGACAAGGTGAAGGTGGTGAAAGCTTAATAGCTTTTCAAATATTTGTAAAGCCATAAAGACCGCGAGCTTGAATATAAGAAATTGAAAGTGCTCCAATTTAATTCAAATGTTTTTGAGCTATAATAAGTTTTGGAACTTAACTTAAGGTGGCACGTATTGGAATATTAATTCTTGTTTAAATTTTCTTTTGATGGAAAAGTCGTGATGTGTAGCTTGAGAAAACAATGACATTGGAGGAACCATTGAAGTGGCGGGAAGATCTGTTTGGAATCTAGTTTTATAACTGATTCTTGTCTTCTTTTTCGGTTGTTGGTGGTGCGAGGAAAACGGTGGGGACGTGATAATGACTTGGTGGAAGTAACGAACTCCAGAAACGATGTGGAAGACTTTTCGGTAATGATTATTTAGGCTATCAAAAAGTGCTTGGGTGTGTGAACGGGTGGCCAACACGGTGAGCTCTCTTCTTGTGTCGCAGAGAACCAAAGTCGGTGAGGACGACTAGAGTAACTGGTGTTCGAGCTCTTGAGCTATGTCTATAACACTCTGAAATATATATATAATCAGGTATCTTATATTTAGAGCCCTCGACTCTTAGAATGCATTACATGTAAAATAGTATTATCTCCCTTCGAATGATGGAAAATTCGACAATGTTGACTATAAAGATTAAGAAATGCATTGTTAATTTCCGTTATGCACATTCAAGGAAGACAGTAGACCGGAAGTATCCTCAATACAGGTCCTTCATTCGAAACCTATTTTTTTTATCTCATGAATAACTAGGTTGAGATAGGATGTTCTAGTTCGGTACCAACTATTTGTGCAAGATCTTGTGTGGGTAAGAGAAAAGAAAGAAGCCGTCATGAGAGATCTAAAAGATTGGTTACACCAAGATTATCTATTGAGTATTTACGAGTCTTGAAAGAAAAGTATAAGAAAAATAAAATAAGAGAGGCATTTGATGCCATCAAGAGAGAAATTCGATGCTAATAAGAGACGAACTGCATCTTTAAATGAAGCATTGGGAGGGATCTTGGGGGAAAACGAGCAAGTAAATAGTGTCTTCTCGAGAATGAAACAAGAGGTAAGTAGTTGTAGTAGGAGAACCAGTAAAGGAAAATAACCGCAAGGTTGCCTTCGTGTGACCTTATCACAACTCAAAGACTTTTCCAAACCTTCAATAGGTGAGTAACTCTGACATGAATGTTCTTTATACAGTTACATAAGTTGAGGAGAGATACTCATAATGAAGAGCTTGTGGGTTAATTAAACTGCATGTCATTCTATGAACGTTATTTTTCTGTATTGGCTTCTCAAAGTTGTTGAGCTAAGCAACTGCGCTCTTGATGTGTTTCTTTTGTGAATAAGTCTTGAAAAGTAGAACTAGACGCTGATTTGAATACGTACATGAACGCCTCAGAAAATTATGAGACCTAACTAGTTATGTCGGTGATGGTTGAATTTCCTTGGCAGTTTGCAAGGAATTCTCCTTTTCTTTAAAAGGTTATAGTCTTTTCCTTTTACGTATACATGTATACATTGTGATGATTTTGTGATGATAATGGTTATTAAACTAGTAGTGAGGCAATTTTTCCTATAACTTTCTTATGAATGAACCTTTATTAGATTTCCTTAAATCTCCATGACGAGAAAGATTAATTCTTGATTGCCTTGGAACGATTTAGATGCTTAAAGGCAGTTCGAGTATGTTACCTCAAATCCTCCTTGGCCTAGTCGAGTTTGGGGATGAATCATGAATATCAAGCTTGTCTTTTAATGAAGTAGAGGAGTGTTATCTTCTTGATATGTTCCTTAAGAAAAATTGAGTCTTGCATGTCTTTTGTAAGAACTAAACCAAGAGAATAGGTGAGCCAAGGATGTGGACATTTAAGTAGCCTTTCAATTTCGACTATCACTTATGTTATGTTATCTCGGGAGAGAGAGAGTAAACTAGGCAATACAAGGATGGAAATCTCATAGTTCTTGTTAAATAGAACTTATGTTAGTGCTAAATGCATAGAAGACAAAGATAGCCCAAGATTGGGTATCGCTAGAATGCTTTACCTCAGAGTGAGATAGAAGGAGAGATTCATAACTTAAATCAATATGATGGTGGTAAACCATAGTGATTGATTAATGCTTAAGTAATAAAGGAAGTTATATATGAGTTCATAACTTAACCTATGTAGAAAGTCAGTAGACTCAAATAGACCAAGGGGTCAAAAAATAGATCATTATCTTTTGTAAGTCAAACCTTTTTAAGCTTGAAAGATTAACTTAGATCAAGGTCATTGATATGAAATGTTAGTATTCTTTTGATATTATATTGGTGAGGGTATCCCTTGAAAACTATGTTTGTTCATGTACGTATAGTGTGAACTCAAACAATTCCAAGTGGTCTAGAAAGACTAAAAGCATTTGGTTCTTTTAATTTGTTACACTTATGTTATTACCCTTGGAAAATCAAGGATGTTGATATTTCCATGTGTTGGGTTAGAGAGGCTAAACCCTAGTATTGAAACAAGGAGGATGTAGGGAGTCTATAACTCTGATGTCGGATATGAAATTGTACATATATTTATTGGTTGACAGTGAAAGGTCGAGAAACCATAGAACAAGACAGGAAGTCTTTATAATACCTTAAGAGATTCTACGATAATGTTGAAACTTGATTTAAAGCATCAAAGTTGTTGGGTATTGAATCTTGAGAGTAAAATGACAGGATGTCATAAACCCTAGATATTGCAAGGATGCAATAAGGGACTTTTAAAAGGTTTGAAATACCTAAATTTTTTATATTGAATGAATATCCTAGATTAGGGATTAGATCTAAGTCAGATTGGCTAGAATGGATTTTCTATACAGACTAGTTTGTGACTAGAGTACTAAATAAAGTAAGTAGACTATAGGATGAGACAGTTCCAAGACGAGTCAGAGGTGAGTGTCTAGATGGCATGACCAATCAGAAGGATCATACTTAGCTAGAAGGGATCTAGAGTTGTATGGTCGATTGAGTTTTGTAGGACACATCCCTAGGACTGAGATGGAGAAACTTGACAGTTCCTTATATCTATACTCTTCGAGAAGGGCCGGGTCACTTCCAGTTAGGAAGTGCGCGGGGGACCACTTGAGTCCGTGGTTGGAGGAAAAGCACTCGGATGATGCTCTCCCTCTGTAGCAGTAGACTCTCTGAGGCTTGTGAAGATAGAGATCAACATTCCAGATGCAGTGAACCCCAAGTTCTGGCTTACGACAATCAAAACCTGAGGTAAAACTATTCTTTATGCTAAGTGTATCTCATGTGATATAAATGAATATTGTAAGGATTTATCTTGATTCTAGTTATGATTACATGTGAATTCAAGTTTGAATTTCATTTGGAAAAGTTATACTTTATTCTTGTGCTTATGCAAATGATTTAAAAAAATAAAATAAAAATTTCTCTCTCATGTTTACTAAGTTTATTTACCTTCTTGTAAATTATTGAGTTTACTTGTGTTTTAAGAGGATGGATGTTACAGATGTTGACATTGACTATATTCAAAGAGATGAAAATTTAATAGAATTTGTTGAAAACAAAAAACAAAAATCTTTTATTGCAAATGAAAATCAAAATGATCATTTTCTTGAAAATGAAAACAAAACCTATATTTTTGATGAAAATGAAAATGAAAATAAAAACTGTTTTGTTGATGAAAATGAAAATGAGAACCGTTTTGTTAATGAAAATGAAGATGAAAATGAAAATGAAAACCGTTTTGTTGATGAAAATGAAAATGAAAATGAAAACTGTTTTGTTGATGAAAATGAAGATGAAAATCTAGAATGTGATGTTGAATTTAATGAAAATACTTTTTTAAATTGGAAGTGGTGTTTTAGATAATCTTCCTGATCAAATTTCTTGGAGGAAAATAAGAACACATGCGAATAGAATATACAACGAATTCTTTTATCGTAAAAAATTGCATTTCAATGTCAACTAATGATGCAATTGATGAGAATGCAAAATGAGGAAAGTAATGAAAAGGTTAGGCTTTTATGTTAAACCAAAAGAAAAGATCAATCATTAAAACATGCTATGTCTACTATTGCTAGTGCCATTCAATCTATTGGAAAAATAGTCGATCTAAAGATAAAACGCAAAAGAAGAGCTATAACTACTGCTATAGTCAATAAAACAACTTTGAATAAAAGAATGGTAAGCAATATTAGTGAAGTTTTAAAATGCATCCTAAAACATTACTAAGAGCAGCAAAAAGAAGAGAAAGTATAGAAAATGATCCTATCAATCAATGTTGGAGTTTAGTGGATACCGAAGTCTGATATAAAATTGAGTGTTGAAATTAAATCTTTGATCGAAAATTTTTGGCATGATAATACTAGGGTTTCATCTAATGCTAGAGATGTTTTAAAATTAAGGGTGGGGTCCAAAGTCCGATCCTCACCCAAAACACCTATTAGATACAACATAAACTAAATTTTATAGAAAATTTTGTAGCGATTTAGTGTTACCTGGTAATATTAAAATAAGTCAAAGGTCTTTTGAAAAATGTAAACCCTGGTATGTAAAAATTAATAAGCAACGAATATCTTGTTGTTGTAAAATACATGTTCAATTTCGTTATTTTTATGATGTTTTTCGATATATACGTTGTACCTTGCATTCTAATATGATTATACAGGATTGTGGTATTGATATGCCACCTGAATCAATAAGAGAGTTTATTTCAGGTTTGTTTTGTGAAAAATCTAATGATAGATTATTTTATTTAAGTTCTTGTATTTCTGGACAATGCATTAACTGCGGAAATCTTTCATTTTTAAGAAATTGTTTGCATGAAAGTGTTGATCATGATTTTGGACAACAATTAGTAGACGTCAAAAGATTTAGGAATGTTCACTATTCTTTAAAAGATGGAAAAATAGGAAAGTGTTGTGATTTAGTTACAGAAAAAGTTAGTGTGCATGCATTTATGAGTGAATTTAATAATAAAATTGTACCAAAATATGTTATGCACTCTAAACATGCTCGATGGCTTGATGGCCAATTTCGCATGTAGAAACACATTTCCAATTGGTACTATACTTTCAGTGGTTGATTTTGCGGAGAATTATACTCTCGCTCTGCAAGAGGAAATTCAATCTCAATATTATAATTCTGTGCAAGTAGCTATGTTTTTCCATATTGTTTATAGACATGCAGATGATAGCACTGAGGATGATAGAAAAGTTTTGAGGGAGTATCATTTTTATTTGGACAAGGGAGCTTGCATGTTTTTTCCATTTTTGTATCTTAGGAAATTGGGAAGCTTGTGAAAATACAGAATGGGTTGAACAGTGGCAGCAAAGATCGTTGACACCTGTAGAAGCACATAATCAATATGAAATAACTATTGAAGAAAATGATCAATTGTTTGCATCTGAAGATTATGATCGTGTTTTAGACCTTGTACAAGAAGGTAATTTTAATTTAATTTATTTCATTTTATTTTTCTTTATTAAGTTATTTTTAATACTAAATTAGTTATATGGATATGCACAAGTTATTAAATCGAATTTTGTTGGCAGGACATGTGTATGCAGTTATTGCACCTGAGGGGAATGAAGAGCAAACATAATATTGGTTGGCTCGTTGTGTGGAAACTAAACATAAGTTGTTAACACCTCTAGAAGATGATGATGGCTTTCATTATCCAACAGTACTTGATCCTTAAGACACCTCCTTACAAATTTTGATAACAAGTTTTAGATCCCTTTACAATTTTTTGTGAACAAGTCTTTGATCCCCTTAAGTAAATTTTGAGAAGTTATTTGATGGTGGTTTTGAACATGTTTTCCAATAGGATCAAGGTGGTTGTTGGCACTTGGCTACGAAAATACTTGAGAACAAAGAATGGTCTACCTGCATTCGAAGACTATGAAACACATAAAAAGATTATGCATTATTCACATTTGGTGGTGGCAACAAATATAAAACTAGAGCGCTATCGTGGAAGACCTTCAAAAAAATTACTATGGTCAATTTCTATGGAAGAGCATGAAGCAATCATAGATGCATTGCAAAAAAGAGAGGATGCAGATGGTACAATGGACTAAGTAAATACAGGTAAATATAGTTTTGGTTTTATTTTGTCCTTTTAAATACATTAAATACATGTTTCGACATTGGTCAAGTGTGTTATTAGTTGAAATTGATTTAAATTGTTCTTTTATATATCCTTAAGGAATAATCAAAAAAAGGATCTAGTCTATGCAAATTCAACGTAGACAACATGGAATACTTGGTAAAAACAGTAATTATCGGCTAAACTATATTTAAATACATATGTTTTGATTACATATTGATATTGCTTTGGACATAAATAGTTAAAATTGATTTATTGTCATTTTTGTATCCTAAAGCCATCATTGCATTGGATCCTTCATACTTTGAAACAAAAAGGGAGAGGATGCCCAAGATTCAACCCTCTAATAATACTTTTAAATGTGCACTTGAGTTATGTACATATAGATAGTTTTATATAAATTCAAAAATATGCATGTTTTGGATGATTTCATTGATATTGCTTGTACCTTTTGATATCGTGTGGTGTGAAGACCTACTACATTCTAGGCAACGAGTTTGAGATGTTCTTAAGATGGCATATCTAAATTTTGTAAACATTGTTTTGAGATGACATATATGTACATACATACTACGTAATTAAACATACTCTATGTACTTCTATGTATCAAATATATATTCTATATATTTTTTTTGTTAAATGTGCATGTTTTCCTACTTTGAAACTTTATGTCTAATTGTATAATCACTAAATATCATGCATACATTATTGTTAAATCAATTATATCCTTAAGAAACTATATTATGACCCCTTAATACATCCCCTTAAGAAAATCTATTATGACCCCTTAAGACATCCCCTTTAGATGTTGTATTATGACCCCTTTAGACATCCCCTTAAGACGTATTATGACCCCTTTAGACATCCCCTTAAGACGTATTATGAACCCTTAATACATCCCATTAAGAAATTCTATTATGACCCCTTAAGACATCCCCTTAAGACGTTCTATTATGACCCTTTTAGACATCCCCTTAATTAACATGTTCTATTATGACCCCTTTAGACATCCCCTTAAGACCCCTTAAGACATCCCCTTAATTAACACGTTCTATTATGACCCCTTTAGACATCCCCTTAAGACATATTCTAACCCCTTAAGAAACTCCTTTAAGACGCTCTATTATGACCCCTTTAGACATCCCCTTAAGACGTTCTATTATGACCCTTTTAGACATCCCCTTAATTAACATGTTCTATTATGACCCCTTTAGACATCCCCTTAAGACCCCTTAAGACATCCCCTTAATTAACACGCTCTATTATGACCCCTTTAGACATCCCCTTAAGACATATTATAACCCCTTAAGACATCCCTTTAAGACGTTCTATTATGACCCTTTTAGACATCCCCTACACCCCTTAAGACATCCCTTAATTAACACATTCCTATTATGACCCCTTTAGGACATCCCCTTAAGACATATTCTAACCCCTTAAGACATCCCTTTAAGACGTTCTATTATGACCTATTTAGACATCCCCTTAATTAACATGTTCTATTATGACCCCTTTAGACATCCCCTTAAGACCCCTTAAGACATCCCCTTAATTAACACATTCTATTATGACCCCTTTAGACATCCCCTTAAGACATATTATGACCCCTTAAGACATCCCCTTAAGACGTTCTATTATGACCCCTTTAGACGCCCCCTTAAATAACATGTTCTGCTATAATCTCTTTTAGACATCCCCTTAAGACTTTTAAGACATCCCCTTAATTAACAACACATTCTATTATGACCCCTTTAGACATCCCCTTAAGACCCCTTTAGACATCCCCTAAGACATTCTATTATGACCCCCTTAGACGTCCCCTTAATTAACATGTTCTATTATGACCCCTTTAGACACCCCCTTAAGACGTCATTATTTGTTTTGACAACTTATAAATTAGTGTTAGATGAACTACTATTTATAGTATTTATTAATGCTTTTATTCTACTTATGAGTATTGTTATGGTTAGGATTAGAATTTTAATTAGAGCTAGAATTGAACCCTGATTCTAACTGTAATACTAATTGAACCCTAACCCTAACCATTATTAGAACCCAACCCTTATTGAACCCTTACCCTGTCCTAAAATTAATCCTATCCCTAAGCCTTGTTGTATCTGACCCTAATTGAAACCTAACCCTAACTCTAGTTGTGTCCTAATCCTAACCTTTACCTAAAGTTTTATCCTATAACCCTAACCTTAATTCAATGTATATACCTTGTGGTCATATTTCTATTTCATGTACACATAATTTATGTGATATTCTATTTTTTTCCTTGTTATTGACAAATAGAGGCAAGACTTTTATTCATTTTTTATACACTACACACAATCATGATATTCTAAATGGGGAAACAATGATGAAATTAATTTTCCTTTGGATTGAGCTCCAGATTCATCATTTTTAAAATTTATCATGTGTGTACACTACGTATTCATCACCTAATGGTTACAATCGTTTTACATATACACATTCTCATGCTATCATAATTTATGATATTCTATTTTTTTCCTTGTTATTGACAAATAGAGGCAAGACTTTTATTCATTTTTTATACACTACACACAATCATGATATTCTAAATGGGGAAACAATGATGAAATTAATTTTCCTTTGGATTGAGCTCCAGATTCATCATTTTTAAAATTTATCATGTGTGTACACTACGTATTCATCACCTAATGGTTACAATCGCTTTACATATACACATTCTCATGTTATCATAATTTATGTGATATTCTATTTTTTTCTTGTTATTGACACATGGAGGCAAGACTTTTATTCATTTTTCATACACTACACACAATCACATTCTAAATGGGGGAAACAATGATGAAATTAATTTTCCTTTGGATTGAGCCTCCACATTCATCATTTTTAAAATTTATCATGTGTACACACTAATGTGATTACTCACCTAATGGTTACAATCAAGCTTACATATACACATCTTTCATGTTAATACACTTATGCCCTATTTTTTTTCTTTGCTATTGACACATGGAGGCAAGACTTTTATTCATTTTGCATACACTACACACAATCATGACATTCTGTGTCAAATGATGAAATTAATTTCCTTTGGATTGAGCTCCATATTCATCATTTTAAAATTTATCATGTGTGCACACTCACGTGATTCATCACCTAATGGTTACAATCGCTTACATATACTAACATTCTCATGTTATCATAATTTATGTGATATCTTATTTTTTTCTTGCTATTGACACATGGAGGCAAGACTTTATTCATTTTTCATACACTACACACAATCATGACATTCTAAATGGGGAAACAATGATGAAATTAATTTTCCTTTGGATTGAGCTCCATTCATCATTTTTAAAATTTATCATGTGTACACTACGTATTCATCACCTAATGGTTACAATCGCTTTACATATACACATTCTCATGTTATCATAATTTATATTTTTTCTAATGATTACCTCTTTCCTTAATTTTTAGTACGAACACTTTTTTCCATTACTAGTGAGAAACTAATGGTGTCATTTTATAAATATGTACATTAGCTAATTATATCAATACCTTGTTAGATTTTTCACTATAAAGAATTTTATTTGCTTAAGAGTTTAGAGCAATGACTTTATTTGTCAATCTAGTTAAGGAAAAATTAAAGAATAAAATAACAAAGAATGGTGATATCCATGATATTCACAAGGTATAGGAATTCCAAGTGCACCAACAATGAGGTAAAATTCAATTTATAGAACTAAATAAGTAGGTAAATCCACATAAATTTTCTCTCATAAAATTAAAATTAATACATTAGAAGAAAAATATCTTGTTCATTGAAAAGAAGATTAAACCTAAAATTATTCTACAATTATGAAGTCTTCACTAAATTTCACATTAATGTCCTATATTAATGTCTTGACTATGAACATAAAATGCATAAATGTACATGTGTAAATTAAAATTTCAAACAATAATAAAGTCCATAATTTATGTAACATATTAAGTGCATGAAACCAATATATTAAGCGCACATGAAATAAAGTCCAACAAAGTACATGATAAACAAGAAATATAAAACACATAAAATCACATGTTTGTAGGTCATGTACTGTCTCTATAATCAAGAGACCTCTTCACACCATGCGGACTATGTGGATGACCTGAAACACTCTGTACATAAGAGAAAGATGAAATTAGATGTAAGACAATACAAAATGATTTAATAACAATTTCATTTATAATCCATCATAAAATTAAATTACCACCATATCTACATCTGGATGCTCTGGTGCGCCTGAAGAAACCTCTAAATTCTCTAAATCATTCTACATAAAAAAGACAAAGAAATTCGAAATTAGATGTACAACTCTACAATTATTATTTTTTTATTCAATTTAATTCAGAATTTATCATAAATATTTTAATTACATACCGTATTCTGAGGTTGTGCACTAGGCTCTTCTCCAGGACCTGTCTGTACATGCTCAACTACAGGATGTGTCTCATGCTATAAAAGAAAAAGAATATGTGAAAATATCATAATAATATGTTGTATATATTCAATTTTAAAATTTATAATTCTCACTTTTAAATATAATAAAAAATTAAATTACCATTTGATCTGAAACTCCCGCTTCACATGTCCTCTTTGGTGGTGTAACTATGTCTGGGTCAGGGCTGAAAGTTGCACTAACATAGTCCTACAAGATCAAAATTAAAGCATGTACAATTCAATTAGGTTAATATATACATATATATTCAAGTTTGCACATTTTGTGTAGAAAGTTTTGTAAACAACTATGAAACCGCTATCCTCCTCCAACATAACTACAACATCAAATGTTTGCCCAATGCCCATTCTTATTGTGGTATCAACCTAGACATACATGTTACATTATTTAACGCTATAATACTTATTAAAAGTGTACATGTAATGCTTTCATATATCTAGTAAAGTGAATTCAAACTCATAAAATTGTAACTATACTAATGTAAACTTTAAAACAAATTTACAATATGAATGTACCCCAGCCTTACGATCTATGTCACTGACAAGTGGAGGAGTGCTTCTTGAAAATCCCTCGAGGAATCAAATGCATGATTGACTCACCTAAACCAACATGAATATTTGAAACATATATGTGATTCAATTATAAATTTAAAACCGTTAAATAATTCTGATTACATATACCTTAAAATTGAAATCAAAATACCCCATAAGGGTTGCCAAGTATGACTGGTGTCGATGTATGTACTCGTGGTACAGATGATTTCCCTTGCATCGAAAGTGTCATCTATACACCAAAAAAATTGATTGTTAAAATGTATTGCAAACTTTTCTTTGATATATACAACCATAAAAATTATTATAAAATGAGTTCGTACATCTAGATGCATATTTATACCTGTGTCGTAGTGTCCTCAAGGTGATGTTTTGCTACGAGGAACTCTACAAATGAACCGATGCGACCAGATGAACCACCAGAATCTCCCTGTCCATCTGAACTAGGTGTGGCCTGATAAGGTCCATAACATACTTGATGACAACTAGTACATATATGGGGACTCCGTTCGACGCCATTCCTCCGAAGACTCCACTACCCATAAAAAATCCTTCATCATCATCATCGCCTCTATGTTCCCTATCGTAAGCTGTTGATCAAGGTCTCCGTGAGTGTACTAAGGGAACCCAATGCTGAGACCGTAGCTTGATGATGTACGTGCGAATGGAGGACCGTGAGCAACAACAAGTGGGTTAGGCTGCACCCGGCATCGGGGATCAAAACTTGCCCATCTCGGCATGCCAAACAACAACACCCTAAATGATCTAAAATCAAAATAATTGCTTTTGCCCCAAAACAAACTCTACATATAATTTTCTCAAAAAATACAATGGGCACTCCCAATTAGCATGTGGGGGACTATCAAAACCATATACCATTGATCCCAAAAATGTGCACTCATCTACGGATGTATGCACCACCTCATGGATATTCTAGATTTGTTGGGTGGAATGGGTTGTCGAGTAACGAGGTCAAGAAAGTAGGGGGCTAGATGGGCTTTCATTATTTTAAGGTCTAATATTTGTTTGTAAGAGAGACCATCAAAATAAAATTGTCTCATTTGTTCTCTATCTCACCGATGCCTATCAAGATCAAAATCGATCAACTTGATGGAATCAACAACGTTTTGCATTGCAGATGCAAAACGTCTCACATGTGGAGGAATCAATGCTTGACTCTGCATAGCATTGATTTGTGTCTGTAAGGATGCAACTTGATCATTTATACGTGCTCTCAAGCGAGCCTCATCAGATGCCATAGGTGCTGGAGGTGGCATATAAGGTGGAGGTGGAGGTGGAGGTGGAGGTGTAGGTGGGGAGGGAGGTCGAGGGGGGGAGGGAGGCGGATCTGGCTGTGGCTCAGGTGGTGGATTGATGATATCATCAATGTTAAAATCATCCATGATATATGTTTGATATAATGTGCACCTGCATTTTAAATCATACAAAATAGTCCATGTGCATACAAAAATTAAGATCATATATTTAATTGAAATAGGGATGAGCAACATATATATTAAGCTCATATATTTAATTGAAATGCAACATATATATATACATTGATTGTTCAATCTCAAGAGCATGTCCATACAAAATTAAATGTATGTTCATGTACATTTAAAATAAAAATATGATGCATAATTTGTATGTGTACAAATCATTAAACTAAACTATGTGCATACATACAAATTTCAAAATTTAAGAACTATATATGCAAAATTTTAATACATGCACATACATACTAAACAATAAACTTGAAACATTCACAAAATCTCATTTTATGTCTAACACACAAACACATATATATTACAATTTTTCAGCAAGAGAAATCATGATCTAGTAGATAGTCATAAAATATATACTATTATATACTATTCATTATAAGTTCATAAATTCCACCAAATTCATAAATCCATGTCACTAAAAATATCCATCTAGAACCAAAATCATAAATTCATGTCACTAAAAATATCCATCTAGAACCAAATTTATAAATTCATCACACAAAATATCCATCATTCACCAAATTTATAAATTCATAACTAGTTAAGATCATTGTTTTAATTTATAAACCATATGGTTTCCCTCATCGATAGATATTCATTTCTTTGTGTTTTCCTTTTCAAAATTAGAGAGTTCTCCTCTCCTCTAGCCATTGTCGATGCTCATCTACTTATCCCATCCTGTCCCCGACAACACCGCATGAGGGTTTGCATCCTAGATTCAAACATCCTCACAAGAGGTGCGACACATTCTTCATTTTGAATAATGTTGATTTGATCTTGGATGGTTCTAGCAGAAGCATTGATTTGTGCTTGCAAACGATCATGCTCATTGATTTTAGGTGGTGGAGGTGGGGGTTGCAGGTGGGAGTGGGCTGAGGTGGAGGTGAAAGTGTTGGAGATGGATGATGCAGAGGTGATCATAATATTATTGAATGGATCCATGTGATCTTAAGATATGAGTGAACCTCAAGATTAGATTTGTAATTTCAAGATGTAGATACATGTTTAGGAAATAACAGTTAAACCATTCAATATAAATGGCCTTAAATAATTGAATACAAATGATAAAATTATACAAAGTCCCCATTTAGTCTAAGGCACATGTTAGTTTGAATGAAAAATACCGCCAATTAACTATTGATATTGTATAATTCATGTGATCTTATTATTGTTAAATTGGTTGGGCCTTGGGCAACTTTGATCACCAAATTTTAGAACTTTGATCCCCTAAGAAATGTCATATTGGAACCCTAAGAAAAATTGAATTACGATTAGGGTGACAGGATACTAAGGGGATTTAATGCTCTAGTGAGGTCCTAGGAGAAATGGCATGAGCCTCAAAATGAATAAAATTTGCGAAGCTGCCCAAGGCAACCAAATTTCACAGAGCCTTTAAAGAAAAAATGATGGCTTTAGGGTTTAGGTTTAGACTTTTAGAGTTTAGGGTTTAAGGTAATAGGATAGCTTAAGGGGATCTACATGCCGCAAGATCATAGGAAACAATTACATGGCATAAGGTAATGAAATTTGGTGGAGTTGCCTAAGACAACCAAATTTCATTAAGAGCCTAAGAAAAAATGATGGCTTTAGGGTTTACGGTTTAGACTTTAGAGTTTATTATTTAATTAGCTAAAATCCCCAAATCCTAACTTCTAATCAACCATTAAGGGGATAATCATGTCACATCCATAGCTTAAAATTAAAATAATTCCAAATCACCAATCCAAACCCAAACTAATGTAACTTACTTCCACTTCATCAAATCTAAAATGAAATTAATAATCTATCCTAGCCATCAAATCAATTAGACTAATCATAGCCATTCATTTCCAACTACCTTCAATCCAAATTCAAATTAGCATTCAATTATTCCCATCTACCTAATCAAGTCAACACAAGCCCTCCATCAACCCAACCACCTACATTTAATTCTCTCTTCCCTCTCAAATTCAAATTTAAAAATTCTCTCATGAAAATCTAGTCCTCGATTCCAAAAAAACCTAGTCCTCCATTCCTTTCCCCTCAACTCTATAAAATAATGACATCCCCAAATGTTTCCATATGATAAAATTTGTATGTATATGTTATCACATTAGAGAACCAAAGAGAAACTTCAACACATACATTTAGAGCCATAAAAGAATGTTATGGAACATATTATGCTTCTCTAATCTTTCATTATTTTATTTACCTTTCATTAGAAGTAGAGTATTGAGTTTGCACTTGCATTCTTGGTCTAGAATTTCTCTTCTACACTAAGTACAAAAATATAATATTGGATAGCTTAGTATATATTTCTCTTCTAATATATATTCCCTAGTTCTCCTTATCCATATTTGAGTATCTTAGCATATGTGTAACATGACATGTTAATAATATATCTCATATAAATGTAGGGATGTGTCGCTAATGTCATCTTCAAACATATTTAACCAATAGGAGATACTATAAGGTATCTAATATAACTATACAACCTATACAGGTATGACATATGGTGACCTTTGGCTTTTTTTGATATGTCAAGGGTAGTTTTGCAAAGATTAGTTTCTAGTGCTTTTGTGAGTTTTCACCACTTGTACTTATTAAGCTACACTTTTGGGTTTTCAACCTAATAGGGATAAACCTAGTAGATTTTTTAGCTTTCCAGCCTAATGGAGATAAATCAACCCACACTTTTTGGTTTTTAGTTGCACCTATCAAGTTATTTGTTAGCTATTAAATTTACAAACATTCTAGGATTATAAGTCTACTATAAAATTTGATGTAAAATAGATTACACATTGAGCCCTATAATTTAATTACAACAATGAATAAATATAGCAACATTTAGTAGACATAATGAAAATCAAGCCATGATAGTAATATAGAGATAATATACAATGTTTAATATAGATAAGTTAAAGAATCATTTTAAAAATATATATCTATATATTCACATCATTTTTGTTTTTTCTTTAGATTTCAAATATATCCACCAATCCTCCTTATCTTACATTAACATAAACTCAAAAAACATAGTGGACATGCACACACATATAAAACTACATTAAAATAGTGTTAGATCTTACAATTTTTCAAGGCTTAAATTTCATCCTCTTAGACGATCACTCTTACTAAATCATTGGCATAAATTAGATGCACACAATGGCACATTAAAGGTTTATTCCTCATGTTGGATTCCCTATTTTATATAACTATATCTTTATTACCTAATTTAAATATATCTAAGCACAAATTTCTTTTATGTAACACATTGATAATTTCAACTCATTATAAAAACCAAATACAAATTTAAAGGGGGTACACTATATTTATAAATACGTTCGATTTAAATACCATCCCAATCTCCATGGTGTGTCACTTGTTCACTAAAAAGCCCTTACATAAATCATCTACTTAGGTCAATCTTATCTAGATTTTTCTTAAATATTAATATTCATAAAATATGGCACAAAGCATATTGATGCATTTCTATCCTTCCACATAAATCTATATAGTATCAAAATATAGGTAATTTTATGGTTAAATTGAATCTCTCTTAATTGCTAAATAATCCATTATGATTGAGGATGGGTGGATTATTATCTAGGATCACATCTTAAAAATCCTATATAGGTCATGTGGTATGTTTTTCTTAATACATATATTCCCATACAAACCTCTTTCCATGTATTATCAACTCGCCTATATGATAGACACCTTCCTAGATTTAAATTTCATACGATATATATGTACCCAAGTGTTTCCAATTGGAATTGCTATAATTATACTTTTATGGCATTCTAGATATTCAAAATAGTTTTCATAAATCTACCAAATAGACCCATCCTTGACATTGAACCTACATAATTTTAGGTATGTCCAATGAAAGATTAGGGTCTAGGGTTCATACCAAATGCTTTAGTGTTATGGGTTTAGATTTTTACGCTTAGGGTTCAGGGTTTCAGCAAACTTAGGGTGAAGTTTGGGCGGTTCCCTTTGGCATAATTTAGAGTTGCTGGCAAACAATTGAATCGATTGTTTAGATTTTTACTTAATTTAGCTAACCAATTTGGTAAACAAACATCAAGATAACCCCAATATCTTAACCATTCAGCCATATTGATTTCTAATCTAATTCTTAATTTAAAAATTGAAACTAAAGTTTAATATATATCATTTTTTCCATACAAAGCAATAAAATTCTAAACATTTAAGCAATGTGGAATGATTTTGTTCAATCTAATTTAGGGTTTTAACAATTTTTTTATCCAATTCAATTTAGGGTTTCAGTTTTAAACAATTAGGGTTTTTAATGAATTTTTTCGTTTCAATTCAAACTAGGGTTTTCAAATTCAATTTTTTTCGTTTGATTTGAATTTAGGGTTTCAAAAAGCTCGATGTGGATTTGTAAATGCGATGTTTTATTTCATTTCGATCTTTAGGGTTTTGAAAAGTAATTTTTTTTGTTTTGTTTCAATTAGGGTTTTCAAAATCAATTTTTTTGGGGTTTAATCGAACAATTTAAGATTTAAAAGTTAAATTTTGTTTCTAAAACACAATTCAAGGTTTTTTTTTCATTTTTATTAAAAAACATTTAAGCTTCATTGCAAGTTTTTGTCTATTTTGACAATTATTGAATTCTACTCTAACAATTAAAAAAATGATTAAAACATGACATAAATTAAAAAAAATACATGCTAAATTAACGTATTTCTTTTAAAATTTCAATTCAAACTAAAAAAATGCAAAGAAACGGGTTTAGGTGGGGTACCTGTAGCTGGTCGTGGGGTCGCTGTCACCAACAATCACTCGGGGTCCCGTTTGCAGAGCAGTGAAAACTGTTCTTTTAAAAAAAAATAACAGTATAAAACGGGATCCCGATTTATACAACTCGGGATCCCGTTATTGATAAATCGGGATCCCGTTTCTTATAAATCAGGATCTCGTTCCGTGTCCATTGCTTCGGAGTCCGACGGGAAATGGGATCCCGATTTTTAAAAAGCGGGATCCCGTTTGATCTCAGGCTCGGGATCCCGAACCGTAACGGGATCCCAATTTTTAAAAATCAGGATCCCGTTTATTAAATCGGGATCCCGTTTGTTCGATGCCGATTTCAATTTTTTGGCTAAGGAAAAAAACTTCCACGTTTTGTGGACTCAACTTTGTGCACCTACCCTTAAAAATCTCACCCATTTTTATTGTTTCAAATTTGTATACTTATTATGAGGGAGAGACATCACAACAACAAGGAAAGGAGAAAATATTGACTAAAAAATGGATGAAGCAACTACCCAAACATGAACAAGAGGAAGTTGAAGATATTTTAGATTCTAAGGTGATTATAAAGACAAGAGGCAAGGAATACAATGAGTATTTAGTGAAATAGAAGGGTAGACCAGTGGAGGATGCAACATGGTTAAGCTTAGAAAAGTTGGAATCACTCCAGTTAACATAAGATGACATAGTTGTTGACCCACAATAGGACCTTTAACCCATAGAAATACAAAGTTTTACATAGTGAGTAGAGGCTCATAAATTTTTCTAGGTCGGTAGTTTGATGTAGGGGCATCAATTTTTTAATCTTTTTTTATTATTCCCTTAGCCACTACCAAGAGAAAGAGCTATTAGAAATTTTAAAATTTAATTGTTGTTTTGTTTGAGAGTAGCATATACCTACTCGTAAGCTCAATTAATAAGAAAAAACAATGAAAAATGGCATAGGGAAAGTATGAGCGGGAGTTTTGAACTCAAATTAGTAGTTGGTGCATTAATGTCACATTTTTAGCACTGCCATGGTTTTAGGTAGGATTTTGGGTAGAAACTTCTAGATTTTTTTGTAGTTTTGAGGAGAATAACAAGGAAGAAAAGAAGAGAATAAAGAGGAAAAAAGAGGAGAGATCATAACTACAGTAAAGGGTAAAAAGAATAGAAGAGTACAATAGAAGGAAGTGGACAACCAAAAGAAAAGAACATTAGAATAGCAGTAGAAAAAGGAGGGAGCAATAAAGGACAACAATAGAATCGTAGCAGACAAAGAGGACGAAAGAAGAATGACAAAGGGAGATCTGTTCTAAAAATGCTTATATAAATGCATGTAAAAGAGTGTAAAAAGTCATATTTTTTATTATAAAATAATATTATTCTCTCCATAGCTATTATCTTATATGTGTGTGTTTATGAGTAGTATTTTTTATGAGTTTGTTGTTATGAAATTGTGCAGTTTTGTGCAAGTTTAGAGTGTTTTATGAGTATAAAATTGTTGAAAATCACCTATAGTCATCGCTGCAGCTACCCGCAACAACAATTTGTTTTTGACATCAACATAGTTATTGTATATACAGTTGATTTTATACCTCTTCAACCTTTTATTTGACCTACAACACGTGTGTAGACCTTTGTAGAGGTTGTGTAAAGTTGCTTACAACAACACAACCTCTCCTTTTCCACCTACTAGCCAATTTTTAGGTGGATTTTTAGGCACCTACAAGGAGGTGTGTGCCATTAATCTCCTAAATGTAGCATAATAATTGGTTTTTTTTATGGTTTTTCCTTCTTATGTACATTTTCCAATATTCTATTTTATAATTTTATACACTTGAATTAACACCTAGCATGTTGAATATTCATGTATGTATTTACATATTATTAGTATTAGACACCCACATATTCTTAGTGTTTTAATATAAATGGAATTTTTTTTTTTTAAATTTAAGAAAAATAAGAAATTATTTCAAACATATGAATTCATTAGCCGATAGGCTACATATATTGTGAAATTTGAGCCTAAAAAAAGTCTCACGCTTACAAACCATTGTTGAGTCATCAGAAAACAAGTTTCAACTACCATTTAATAGTAAACCAATTGTCATCTAATGGTAAAAGCCTCCAAAATCTCACTTATCACATAAAACCCAAATAAATATTGATTGGATGGGAACATTCTATTTCCATTTACAATGTTTTTTGTCAATTTAATGACAACTTTATTTTTTCATTTACATTGCTTTATGTTTTAAATATGTATACAAATATTTCATAATCAGATAATACTTAATTTCTTTAAGGGAAAAATCTAGATTTTTGTAAGTTTATTTCATTCCATTATTTAGCACTTATTATTAGTTGTTTAATCCAACCACATGCAACTAGAATTTGTAGCACATCCATGTACAAACACATACTCTCTAATATATTAGCATTCATATAGTTTTCTATCGGCATAATCCTTGAACCTCTTTTAGATACAAGTGCTAATTATAGAAGTTATTCACTAAATATTCAATTTGAAAATTAGATAGTAGAAAGATAAATGAATTTATGTACATCATTTAGATAACATATCTAATTGTGAAAGAATACCATTATAAAATTCTACAAATAAGAAAACTATAATTATATACTTGTCCTAATTAACTAGATAAATAAACATATAAATAGAAGAGACATGAAAAAATGGCACAAGATATGTTGTGAGGAAAACCTTAATGAGAGAAATATTCTATCCCCAAAAAGATCTATTAACATAAATTTCAAATGCTCTAACATGATATATATATATTTTAAAAGGGCCCTTGCACATGCTATGCTGCATCCACTTGATTACTAAAAGATTAAACATAAATGGATCTAATCAATTGATATAGACTTGGATTGAATCACAAGATCATCGGTCAAACCAATGCACTAAATGGAACCATCAAGGAAACACACGAAATCAAACTAAGCCCAAATGGTAATTAGCATTCCTTTCATGAATTATAAAAAGAAAAAGTAACTAATTTGAGAATAAGGTAAACAAGAAAATCAGCTTTATAAATATTTAACAACCTTAGACAATAGGCAAGCAAAACGAAAATAGAAAATTTCCCAACTCTTGTAAGAGACGGTGTACATACACACCAACATGTGAGGAATGAATTTATGCCTTACACCATTCGATTTTAGAAGGAGATAGTTAAGGTAATTATTACATCATATTTGTGTAATTATCCAGCTATAGTTCCTTCCACACTCACTTTGCTAAATTTTGAATAGTATTAATCTCCTCCTTACAATATAAATCCAGAGATAATTATTGAAAACAGCCATTGAAATTCGAAAATGCCCTGACCAAACAGAAACAGAATGAGCGGTGGGATCATCTTGCCATGGTTGAATTGGAAGGAGGTTCCATGGGCGTCCCCATCTCGCGTTGTTGTCTTTGCAGGTTCTTCTTCCAACCTGCAACAAGCCAAAATAATCAACCCCAAAACCATCTGAACAGTTGTGAAAGTTAAGATCTAACAAGACGAATGTATTACCGAGAGCAGGATCATATCCTCTATGTTTGAGTTCTCTGTATTCCTGGCAGAGCGCGCATTGATGACAACAACAATGGGTCATACAATCTGCATAAGGGTTCTTCGAGAGTTATTCTATTATACTGAATGGTTCTAACATTCAAACGTAAAGGACAAGTATTTACCACTATCGCTCCTGAAGGATGAGCTCTCATAATTCCTTATACCATTTGGCCCCATAACCCATCCATATTTAACTTCAGAGATCTCCTCGGGCAAGTTAAATTTGGCTCGCATCCTGCCTCGGTACATGCACGCATAGCAGCAACACGCAATTCCCGTCAAAGAAAGCAGCCCATAGATGACCCCGCTCACAGCGCATGCTGCATCAACTTCAACCTTTCAGCCCTCCCATACAACAATAACTTCCAATATATAAAACATTTCTTGGGTGCTACGAGTCTTACGCGGACAACCCTCGTCCACTATCTCCGCTATCTGCCCAAAAGTGATGCAGGGGCACCAGCATGTGAGGCAACCTGCAATCACACAACATTTCCATTAGTATTATTAACATAAGGGGAGGCCGGAGGAGGAGAGTAATATATAGATAGTTATACAATTGGATCGATCTTGGGCGCAGTCGAAGAAGCCAGTGGACCAGTTCTCACTGCTCATCTTCGGCTTCTCCTTTGAAATCACTGAATGGGCAATGGCGTGTGGACTGCCTGCATCTCCCTAATGTAGTCTCGTCTGTTATGATTTAATTAGAACGTTGACTGTGCCCCTTGACAGCTGTACACAGCCTGTCTGGCTACTCAGTTTAGGATAAGAAAGGAATCTAGGCTACCGTTGACCCTTCCCATTCGCTCTTTGAAAATGCATATGCA